>JASDQU010245389.1:11609-26638 GCA_032191745.1 Picea mariana | reverse complement strand
AGAAACTAATCAAAGTGAAAAACAACTACAGCAACCTATATACAAATCTAATATATATATATACAGTTTGCTAACTAATATTATAAAACAATAATCCTACTTATTAAATGTTTATTTATCAATATAATTAAATCTCCATTATATATACAATATTCACAAAATGCAATTTTTGATCAAAATCTGCAAAATCATATATGGATTGTCTTATGACAGCGAAGCTTGTATTTTTTATTTTTATAACTTTTATGAAAAATAAATGAAATGACAGCTATCTAAGAAATAAAATAAAAATCCTAACTGTAAATCTAAACTACAAAAATGAATATTGAAACGTATTCAGATCATAAGAAATTTATATATTAACTAAACTAATTAAATAGCACTAACAGACTGACCTGTAATAGTGGTTCCTATTTGTCCTGTGCACAGTACTCAATTTCGTTGTTTGATGGGGGAAATCCACACCAGATTTTCCAAATGCTTCTCGTAAACAAGAAGCAGTGACGCTTGAATACTAATGAAACAACAAGAAAGAAATGTAGCAACAACAATTTATAATTTAACAAATAATCACATTAGGATAAATCTGAGTATGAAAATTTGCGTATTACTGTTCATTGAATGAAGAAGATCAACCTTCTAATCATCAAATGTAAGAAAATTTATTGCTGTGTATAAAATGAGAGACATCAAATATGGACACTATTTAAATCCAATCACATCAACCTGTAACAAATTATGATATCTAAAGTAGTCAAAAATTTGATTACAAATTGAAATGAACAAAAAAACATGAACAAAAGTATGATTTATTGAAGCTAAAGCCGTACAAAACATCCACTTTCATTCCAGTCTATATAATCACCAGTCCATAGTCTCTGCTCCCCAAGCAGTGATGGTTTTGTTTACAAAAATAATACATATATAAAGGCCACAGGATGAAAACATTCATGTGGAAATTATCAAAGATGTTGCAAAAATTATGGGAATACAATCTCCCAAATTCTTGTTCCTATCTAAAACTAACATCCCTATCCAAAACTATGTAAAAAAACATGTTCAAAGATGTCACAGTCGATCCAATTTCCTTTGAAATTCATGTGTACCTGTAAATGCACAAAAATACACGATTTCAGATTATGTTAAGTTGTAAAATCAACAAAATTCAAATTTTTATGACTAGCTACAGAATCTCACGATTTTGTAGCTAGTTATTATTTGCAAACATAATCGTATTGTATCAATTCAATCATAACAGAAATAGATGCGCTTGAGAAAACAAATCCTTTATGCTAATTCAAAGCAAACAAAAACATTTTAAAATCATTGTTGAAATACCATACCTTGGTTTCAGGGATTTGATTCGATCAAGTTATTTTTGAATTAACGATGGCATTGGTCGCTTCTACATTTTTGAAAACGACAGAGCCTGTGGTCTTATACCTTTTATCATTAGCTTGCAGTCTATCATTTTCTTTGGTTAAAACATTTACTCGGTCCTCCAAGGACTTGATTCGGGATTGTAGCAAAGGGACATCTGTGTAATATCGGTCGAGCCACGACTTGCATTCATTGCACTGCGGTTGATCAGGCCATTTAATCATAGGTGAGGAATCTATTAAATTACCAGCAGTTCCACTGTCGAGTTTGATCCCAGGGAAGTTGGGGTCATCTCTAAGGCATGGCAGGATGTTTGTCACATAGTCATAGGGCTTGACTGAACAAAGGCCGTGTGAGTATGGATACTCCTCGGTTAGAAACCGCTCGATTTTAGAATCGAAATCTTCACTCAACAGTATTGGTTGTTGGTCTGTGTTTTGTTTAGGTTTATTGTGAGTGCACCTTGATACCCAGTGCACAACCTTCTTACCCTTGCAATTGATATCATTGTTACCCTTACCCTTTTTCTTTGCAGGCCTCTTAACAGGATTAGCACTGTCTTTTAAACATGAGTCAGGCAGGGTGTTATATAGGTTATCGTTCGGGTAGGTCGAGGGTTCAACAGAGGGTAAGAGTGTAGAAGGGGGAACGGTAAGCCCGATAAGGGTTTCTGTGACCATGGTTTTGTCAACTTGTCCAATTTCAGGACTGGCAAAGCCATTCCTCAACAAGAAAGCTTCCCAACAGTCACCACTCAACCTCAAATGATGAACTATAATAATTTTAATCAAATAGTGGTGGAAGAGGCTGGAGTCAGCTTTCTCCCTCTTGAAACATTTATCCATTTTATACAGACTCTGAAGGAGGAAATGCGGCATCTTCAAAGGAAAATCTATGAAACTCATGAGTAGTCGAAGGTGGTATAGGAAAATTAAACCATATCTACCCTCACATGTAACGAATTGCTTGATAATGGCCAACAAATCATGCCACCTAGACTTAAGAGCTGTAACTGGCATACCTTTGTTGCAACTATTGATTTTCCTTGAGGTAAACAACAGTGGCCATGGTACTTCATCAACCTTCAAATTTTTAAACCATTTATGTCCTTTGGCTAGCAGACCAGTGGCTAAGCTAAGGAAATCCTCGTTCAATTCGATTTGGATGTCCCCAACTTTGGCCCTGCATCCATCGAATGTAAGTGCAAATTGCTGAGCGACTACGAGGTTGAAACCCTCGAACTTCTCAATAAAAACCCTCCACCCATTCCTCTCGAGGTCCTCTCGGGCGTTATCAAACAACATCAATGTTTGGACGCCGTTGGGCTCGATTCGTATTACGGGAGTCATAGAAAATAGCACAAGATCAACAGGGTAATCGATGAGGGGGTTTGACAGGGTAGACACATAACCATTTTCCTGCAACTTCCCCAAAACAAGCAAAGGCCACCCGAAATGCAAGATAGAGCGTTAATGATTATGCGTGTGAGGGTGGTGGAGTAAATTAAAACCATGCAAAACTATCATGTCAGGCTGTACAATCGACGACGCCTTGGTAAAATGTTTCATTCAAATCACAATAGTGTATATCAAAAGCATTGTAAACAACATGTCAAATGGATTATCACATAACCATTGAAAATCATGAAATACATAACCAACAATCGATCCGAATGTTAAATAAACAATGGCATTTGCATGATTTAAAAGAAACACCAATATGTCGAATGAACCACGATTAGACCCAAAATTAATGTGTTCAATAAAACCATTGCATCAACGATTGGATCAAAGACACCAAAATATCAAATAACCATTGCATCAACGAATTTATAAATCGAAACCATATTAACAATAGTCAAATGATCATTTTAATGCAATCAACTTAAATCCCAACTATAGGTTTTCACGCTTGCAATCATGAAAATGAAAATGAAAATCTGGTATGCGAAAGCAAAAGATAAAAGTGTCAAAAAATTGCGACGAGTATTGAGGGTTCAAAAACCCTTGTGCAGGCAGCTTGTAAGGAAAAGATGGGAATGAAAATGGTTGCCAACACATCCCCTTCTCACTCATGTGTCCAAGCCTATGATTCCACAATGTTGTATCCACTCTTGTAGAAGCTAAAGAGATAGAAGAGTCATTATCACCAGTACATAAATACAATGTACCTACCTTCTTTCATTTTTCTATCACTAGTGATCCTTTGGTGATCGTCCACTCCTTATCTGTAAATATAGATATACAACCTTCACTTTCCAATTGGCCAGCTGAAATTAGATTTTTCCTTAGATTTGAAACATGTCTTACCTCTTTCAACAACCATTTTTTTCCATTCTTTTGTTTTATTTGTACCTTTCCCATTCCAACAATTTTGCATGGTGCATCATCACCCAAATAAACCTGTCCAAAATTACCTTGAACATAGTCTAGAAAATGTTTCCTATGGGGTGTGGCATGAAATGAAGCCCCTAAATCTACTACCTAAGACTCAAAAATATTTTCTACAAAAAGAATCAAAGCATCTTGTAACACATCACCTGTTACATTTGCTTCTTTATTTTTCTCTTGTTGTCCATATATTTGTTTCATTGGAGCTCTGCAGTCTTTCTTTAGATGCCCTTTCTTCCCACAATTACAACACTCTATCTTTCCCAATCTGGATTTGGATCTTCCCTTCCTAGAATTCCCACAGTTCCATGAGCCCTTTCCTCTATCCTTTTGTCTTCCCCTATTCTCTATGTTTAACGCATTACCTGATGTCTCACCTGTGCTTTTCCATCGCATTTCCTCACTAAGGATAACACCAACAACATCATCAAATTTTAAAGTGTTTGAACCAAAGACATAGTTACTTACATCCATGACCAAGTCATTCCAGATTTCTCAGAATGAGCACAAGATTAGAAGAGCCCTGACCTCATCATCAATGTCCACTTATCATCAATGTCCACTTTTACAGAACTTAGCTGATTACTAACCATATTAAATTAATTTAAATGAACTACAACAGACCCACCTTCTAACATCTTCATATTAAATAATCTCTTTATTAGAAATACCTTATTGGACACCAAGAGTTTTTCATTCAGTTTAGCATGCATCCATCAACTCCTTCATTGTCTTTTCTTTCTAAATATTGAAAGCCACCAATGCTTCCAGGCTCAGTCGTATCGTTCCTAGTGCCTTTTGTCCATAACCTCCCATTCTTCATCCTTCATGGCCATCGAGTTATTTGTTATTCCACCCAATGGTAGGAATATATTCTTCTGATATAAATAATCTTCCATCTTCATATTCCATAACTCGTATTTTTGGCCATTAAATTTATCAACCCTAAAATTTTCATCTTCCGCCATTGCTCCCACTTGAACCAGGAACCCTTTTTCCTGCAAGTTACCTTTCGCTATGATACCAGTTGTTAGAAAAACAGGATTGTGGAGCAATAAAATAATACAAATGCATAATTAAAACACAAAATATACACAATACAATAGAGACATAGATATGTGTGGTTCACCCACTGTGGGATACGTTCACTAGAGAAATTGCTAGGTCCTTCCTTTATTATTATCCATAAAATGAAGGGATACAACCTACAACACACTCGTTGTAACTTCCTCTTCTTTCTCTCACAGTATCCTCTCTCAGAATACAATATTCACAATAATACACAGTCATAATACAATCCCCTCATAAAAGAGGGTTTCCTTCTAGGAACAAAACCCTAACATAATCTCTACCGTCAGATCTGTGACTTAATGATGAACGATAAAGATTGACTATGAGGGGTGTACAGTCTTTCGGGGTGTACAATCTTTATGGGGTATAAACACGGCTGAAAAAAAAATACCTCCGAATCAAGAAGATAATCAGGCTCCACAACCAACACTAATCAATTTGAGGGTTTTAGGAGATGAAATACCAGTCACGGCATGTGGGGAAATTAGGGTTCCAAATCCTGTAGGGTAGAGGGAGGAATTTCTTCAATGGGT
Organism: Picea mariana; assembly: GCA_032191745.1. Classification (NCBI taxonomy): domain Eukaryota; kingdom Viridiplantae; phylum Streptophyta; class Pinopsida; order Pinales; family Pinaceae; genus Picea; species Picea mariana. Next base: position 21,264 of record JASDQU010245389.1, on the reverse strand, counting down.
GGAGGTAGAGTTTCCTGAGGTATAACTTTAGCTTCATCATTCTAAATTTCCTCTAAAATGTCCATAAAGATTTTTTTATCCTTACATCTATTCCCAAGAAAATATTTCTTATCACAATTGTAGTAGAGACCTTTAAGTCAACACTCAACGATGTCAGCATGGGTTAACTTGTTCATCTCAAGAGGAGAATAATGTAGAGAGGGATCAATAAAAGGAGAAATAGTGGGATGGGGAATAAATGATTTATTTATTTATTTGGGAATTCACCACCTTTTGGGATTCCCTATATCTTTAAGAGGCTTCCAACCAATAGTACGACAATCCATTAAGACTTGGACATGTATCTCTTCATTTATACCACTGATAAATAAATCCTTGAAGAAGGTATCTAACATGAATCTGGTGCAGTAGAAATTTTCTCAAAATATGATATGAAATCTTCAACTGTACAATATTGTTTAATATTGGTTAGGAGACCTAAATAATGAGTGTTTATTTCAAACCATTCATAGAGGTTTGAGACAAATTGTTTATGAGCAATATAAATCTCATGGGAGTTATTATGTCATTTCCATCATTCAGGATCTAAATATAAGACACCCACACAAAGTTTCATTAAGTCATCGGTGATTCCATGTAGGGAAAAATAATGTTTCATTTGAGTTACCTAGCCTATGGGGTTGGAGCCATCAAATTTGTTGAGATCCACTTTAGGAATCTACGCCATGTTTGATTTATAGGGTTCCAAATAACTGGTTAGAGTGAGCACCCATGGGATTGGATGATTCATCTCCTTCTAGTTAGGATGATTGGTCTTGGTACTAATAAAATTTGAATTGATTGTACATAGACATGAGTTTCGACAACTAATCTGGGGATGATTATAGTTTAGCGAGATTTTCATTGATCGAAGTAATTTTGTTTCTTGGTAAAGGAGTGGTTGTGGTCTATTTTTTTTTTCAACTAATCACATTGAGTTTCCAAGGAGGAGACTCATGTGTCTATCTCGTTTCCTCTAGTATCCATAGATATGGGGGTCCTTAAGAAAAAGGTTACTAGAGAGTGGTACTAAGGTGATCAACACTATGCTTTGGTTCTATTGAGATATTTTCTTGGTAGTGAGGTGAGAGGGTCCATGAAAAAGGATAAGTGGATAGTGGTACCATGATGATGAGAATGAAACAAGGATTATGTTGAGATAGGTCCCAAAAATGGTGCTATTAGGACCTAGAATGTTTTTTAAACTCTTGTAGAGATATACTCCTGCCTAAATAAAACTGCACTAACAACATGCTCAAATGATCAATACTACAATTTATGTGGGAATTTCATGGATTGGTAGTAGGAAGTAGAGATTCTCTTGACATAATGTACAAATTCTCAATACAAACTTTTATGTAAGAATTTTGTGGACTGGAAACAAGGAGTGGGGTTTTGAAGGTCTTGAGGACAAGGGAGTGTCAGGTGATATAACTCCCTGATATACGTGTGGGGTCAAAAAATATTGTTCAACCCAATTTCTTAGGGAACTAGCTGAGTCTCAATTGTACCCTTAGCCATGCTACTTGATTACCTAGGTAGGAGAGAGTAATATTCCTAAGTGTTATTCTCGATGACACTATAGCAACAAGATGGATGATCGGTTTATCTAAGACTAGTTTCAGGTAACCTAGGGTAGTTTCGATATACCCTAGGGTATGTGGAGGTGAAATTTTGTATATAGGTGTTGTTTGATGCAATACTATCGAAAATGGTACCAATAGGGGTTACAAGGGTGTCCAACCTATTGATATTATGGTAGCTGCAGGAGGTATTAACCTCCACGTGTAACCTTGAAAAGAATAGAATATTCAGGGAAGCAAGAAGAAACCCTAAAGCATTGGACATAACCCTAGAAGACAATTTAGCTAGAGGAAATAGTTATTATTGAGTTTTTAGCCTCCAGAATGAGAATTCGGCCTAGACAGCTAAGGAGGAGCAGTATAAATACAGGACACTGGAGTTCATTTGACACACACAACTCACAATTGCAGAAATCTAGTGCACACTGCAGAAATTTAGTAAGTGCACAAGTCTGGAGAGTAGTTGTAGCTGCAACTGTAGCTATTGCAACTTGTTGTTACAAGGAAAATCTCTCTAGGCTAGGGGAAAACCACAACATATGGAAATGACTACAGAAATAAACTCTATTCTCAAGTATGCTATATAAACAAATATGCTAACAAGACAAGATAAAAAGCCTACCTCATCCAGACGTTCGATGAAGTCCACTGTTGAGCACTCGACCCAAAGAAATATACCTGAAACTAGTCCTCAACAACCAAGAAAAGCAAGCATATGGTGATAATATATGATGTTATCACATTCAATAGAATAATCCATTAACATTCATAACAAATACGCCCATGGAATAATAATTCAAATATTTACAAGATATCAATTGGATAGGAAAAGAGTATTTTTATTAAGATATGATCAGTATAAGTGAATAAGTTACAGACTTCCGTGTCGGCATGGTTCAGAACCAAGAAACTAAGTTCCTTCCAGTTGGGCCTCCACCACTTAAATCCTCCACCAAAGGCAAGCTCATGTAAGAGAGACAATGGAGTTCTCAATCAATAAGGGAAGAGATTGGGGGATGAACACTGTGTTCAGACTTAAAGGATAAAGGGATGCAGACTTAATGTGAAGTGAATAATTCCTCCAGAGTAATTTCTCTCTCAAAGTTGAATTATTTTCTCGTCTTTTCCATAGCTTGGAATTGGCCCATTTATAGCCTTCAAGTGGAACTGAAGGGCCGAGTCGAAACATTTCCAGTAAATGGAAGGCCAAGGATCATTGATCTCCTATCGTGACATGGAAACCCAACACTATTTTTAAATTCTGGGCACATTTCCCGATGTACGCAGGCTGTAGTGGTGAAACCTATGTATACACATGTTGTATAGTAGGCAAGGTGCATATATGTGGAAAATTTATATTTTTAGCTCTGTGATTTGAAAAAAGGGATTAAAATTCTGCATGGGGAAATGGAAAAAGGCCTTTTGTTCAAGATTGCATGGCGTGAGGAAAATCTTTCTATAAAAAATTCCCCCTAATGTGTAAGGTCAGAGGAGTATCTACAATGGCTGAAATACATTATAAAAACCAAAAGTGGAGTGATGGGGAACTGGATGGAAGAATAAGTTGCTCATTACAATTTGTACTAAATTTGCATACATGGCTACCAATTTGAATTACACTGCAGATCCATGTGAAAATATACCAAACAACTATCTGTGGTCGTGAATAGGAAAATACAAGTGCAGTTACATGCCAAAGGTTGTAATAGTCATGGACAAGGCCTAGTAGAACTAGTCTCAAAATCAATCTGAAGATATTTGTATACAATGGAGTACAATCTGATCTCCCATGATCACTGAAGTCACATAGGTACTAGTCCAATGAAAAGGAAGCAACAGCTCAGGAAAGTTATGGCCACATACTGATGTCTTCAAGTATTCAACACAATCCACCAAAGGTGCAAGTCTACATCGTGTGAATAAAGGATTTGAGGTCGAACACAATGAGACTTCATTTGATTACCAGTCATTGAGGTATACCATTAACAAACACAAGACAACCTACCGATGATGAAAGTAGTTATCAAGGCACTGAGTACATTCTTACAAGTGTGAATAAAGGATTCGGGGTCGAACACTTGACAAATCCATCGATTAGGAGACATTGATGTATTCCCAACTATCGATGGTGAGAGAACCTACCACTAATGACTGCAAGCCTCAAGTTACTCATAGGACTCTAGGTCTCGTTTCAAGAATAGATGAGTTGAAGTCGATGGAAGGAGACTCGTTGAAAGGAGATAATTAAGACATCTCTCATCATTCAACACGAGGTACAAAGCAGGAGGTTCATGATTTGGATGAAATCAGATGAAGAACATGTTCACGAACTAATGACCCTGCGTGTCTTTCACGTGTGCCAAATGCAGGAAGTACATGAAAAAGACCTTCTAAATATCATCCAATGAGGAAAAATGCTGACAAAGGCGAGGAAACCACCAATAAGGCTAATGGAATTCAATACAATGCATGAATCTCAATGTGTGAATAGATTTCTTACCATCGAACATAAGGGAAAGCACCCAGTCAATGACCAATGATGAAATGTTGATTGTTGGGTTCAAGGTTACCTACAAATGAGGAAAGTAGGACCAGGGTGTGTGATAGGACTACAAAATCATGTGATTCTTAGACAAACTGAGGCTATGGCCGACATGCAAAGTCAAGAGTTCTGAGGAATGGTCGACACAGGTTGATAGAGTTCCTTTGAACAAGAGTGTGAGACATATGGAAGACTCTAGCAGCATAGACTCAATGATGAAACCATGAGATGCAAGAGGCATAAATCAAACTCTCCATAGGGACTAGAAGAGTAACCAGTCTGTGGAGAAAACTATCTGTAACGAGCGTAGCTTCCTAAGGCCATACTAAGCCCAAAATTATGATGACAAGTGGACTCAATAATTTTGTGCTATGTTCAAAGGCGACATGAATATTGCCAATATAATATAATACTCCCTTCCCGCCCATATTTTTTTGTTTTTTCATAGTCAAATGAATGCTATGATACAGAGGAGGAAACAAGTGTCGCAAGTAAGAAAAACTAGTTCCAGCAGTGGAACATACCTATGCTTAATGCAAGGAGGTGCATGCAGGAGATGGAAACTTGGTGGAATGTTCCCTCCTGGGTATAGGGTGTCAGATTGCGAAGGATATAAATGAAGCTCTGCTTGGTTGAGGGTGAAAAATTGCTGAGGCAAACGGTTTATATCGCAAAGCGAGAAGCGACTATAGGCTCAATACTGCAAGCAAGGGAATGAGATGCAATCACAACTTAACGCCAAAAAATGTCCTTTTTCATAATCTTAGTCTACTTTGTGTGAAAAAGGGGTAAACTTTTACCAAATAGATGTCCTTTAAAATCCAATTTACGAGTGTGAAAGAAGAAAGTTCACTCCAAAATCTTTTCTCTTTTTGAAAATGAGTCGGAAAAGGGCTTAAATAAAACTCAGTTGGGAATCCTCTAGGTATAGGTCAGCATGTTTATGAGTGAGAAATGAGGCTCAACATAAAGTCATGTATTATCTATAAGGGACTCCCAGTCCTACGGAAAAATTATCTGCATGGGCACCAAATGAAGCAGAGGATCTAACTAGGGTACCCATGTTTGGCAAGTCTCTACCATTTGATAACAACATGTCTTATAGAAGATGGGGGGTTCTGTGTCGCAAAAAATGGGTCCATACCTAAGACATATGAGTGAAATTTATAGGAAAATGTGAGTGTGCATGATGGAACAAATACCTATCCTATATGTTGGGTAGTGAAAATACCTACCCATAGTTACGAACGGTCAACATAACACTAAAAACCGTAAGAATCCCTGGCGAAAACTCTAATCTTCAAATGGTGATTGCAGGAGTGTCGAGTGATGAAATCAGAGATCGTCTGGACCAAGTAATTCCTCTTCCCCTCCTCTTCCTTTCTAGTGGATTAAAATTTTCATTTAGGTTTCAAAATTTTAGTTAATTAAGCCACAAATTAGGTATTTCGGTGCACACAGGATACCACTCATCGAGTCACGTATACGTGATGTTATATGCAACTGTGTAAAATACAGGTTGTGTGTATTCATCCCTATATGCGAATGTGAATGTTGCGACCTGCGTACAAGTCCGTAAACAAGGTTTTTGATGGTTGATAACTCAAAAATTGATGTTTCTCTGGCAAGATGGTGCTAGAATGGAGGGAAAGGGAACATGAGGAGGTAGATGTTGTTGTGGAAAGAGATATGGGTGCCCAAATGGCCTTGAAAATATGCGGGTTGTACAAATTTTGGGCACTCAAAAGGATGATGGCCCAAGTGAGGTTGCTTCATTTGCTCGTGGATTACTGGGATCCAAACAATGAGAGCTTCAACCTCGATGGAAAACCATTGAGGATTGAAGTTGAGGATATATATTTCTTGATTGGTTTGTCACGTCGAGGTGAGGTGGTGAACCTCAAATCCTGGGGATATGGGAGCAGTATGAATATAGAAGAGTACATAGATGCTCACTATATATCAAGGACCGAGAAGGTTGGGAGTCAAGTCCCCATCCGAGAGATAAACAATATCAGCCTCGATATGGTTTTCCTCGTTTTGACTAGGATCACAGGATTGACTTCATTGCACCAGGAATCAAGGCCGCTCATGTTCTATTCTGTAGAGTGTTTGATACCCATGTTGTATGATTGGTGAACCTCACTAATGGATAATATGAAGATCCAGTTGACAGAAGAAAAATAGGGTGACAAGAGGAACTTTGGGTTTGCATCTATCTTGTGTAGCTTTTTCTTTGAGTGGGTTCCATGTTTGGGACTTAGAGTCGAGATCAATCCTCGAGGACCTCGCGATCCATCCATAGCACGATGGACCAAGGTAATGAGATGATAGGGGGGAGGTAGGGTAACCACACCCTACAACGATGATTTCTTTTACTGGTGGAGGCGGTAGCTCATTTCTTTGGATGACTACCCCTATGTAGGTATCGACTTTAGAGGGGACCCTGACATGCAACTACCACCAGGGACATAGGTATGTCAAAGTTTTTAAATATTTCATTTTTTTTTATTTTTGTATAGTAAAACAAAAATATTTTTGGATGATGCTGAAGTACTAACTAGACACTTTTGTGATGCAGACATAGGTCCGCGATGGTCTGATGGGCTTCCATGACATTTTCAGAGGCACCAAGGAGATGAGGTGGTGGGAGGAGAAGCAGAGAGAATCCTTCAAAATGTGTAGGGAAACCTGTCTCATTTGACACATAGGATTCTGATCGTTCAGGTAGAAGATCTTCCAGAGGCCATGCAGCGGCAAGTGGTTGGTGTGCCAAGAGCTTGGGTGCAACTCTTTCGGTGTCTTGCAAACGTCGTAGTTTGTTATCATGGATTTTTTATTATCGGTTGTATATGTGTATTGAGGGTGTTGGACCCAATTTTGTACTATAAACATCATATTTTTTGAAATATATATAAAACAGGGTTCTTCAGCTTTACTTATATTACAATGTGTACATCGATGATATTTTTTTATTTTCTTTAGTTATGTGACAAATGCCAATCTAAAATGAAATTAGCATAAGCATTAGATATAATTAGAACTCCTAGGTATGTGATGATAATTAATAAAATTAAACTGATGCTCTAAAATACATACCAGTAGGAATCGTCGGAGTAAAGTAGGATTGTGCACGTGGTAACTTCCGTTCAACTGACATACTACTAACTGGGAATCCAGGTGAACCTCAAAAGATAAAATACCATGTGAAATGGCATCGCGCAAAAGTGTTGATATTATGATAGCTGCATGAGGTATTTACCTCCATGTGTAACCCTGACAAGAATAAAGTATTTCAGGAAGCAAGAAGAAACCCTAAAGAATTAAAATTAACCCTAGAAGACAAGTCGGCTCAAGGAAATAAATAATATTAATTATTTAGCCTCCATAATGAGAAGTCTGCCGAGACAACTCAGGAAAATAGTATAAATACAAGTATCCAGACCTCATTTTGTACACACAGCTCATAATTTCAGCTGGGAAGAAGTGCGCATTGGAGAAACTGGGCAAGTGCGCAAATCTGGGGAGTAGCTGCAGCCGGCAGCTACCGCAATCTATATTCTTGGTTTAGGCTCGGACTTTCTGTTGGTTATGGTTGGACTTTCTGATCAGTCTTGGTTATATTTTCTTGATGCATTAGCCTTAGTTGGCTATTGGTTTGCTTCCAGAATCATTCTCTGTCAAGTTTAAGGTGCTTAGGGGTGGCTTCGGCCTATGTTTGGGTGACAATATTTTTATATTTCTATGGTTAAATGATCACATCCATTACTTTCTAACAGGTTATGTTCCCACACTATCTTTGGACAGTCTAACTGCTGGAATATAGATTGGGAGGATTTGCTCAGTTACAGTTGTAGTTGCAGCCGGTCTTTGCTACAACAATGAAACCCTAACCCTCTTTTTGAGGCACCTTAAGTGAAGATATTGACCTAATTTTTGGATAGATTAGTGCGCCCTAGCCTAGAACATCTCCTAGTACTCTTAGCAAGATAAGATGTCAAGTTTGAGTTTTTGTTCAAAATCAAGTGTTGACCAAGTCAAAGCAATTATGACTTACTCTATGAAGTCAGAAAACAAGTTAGAAGGGGCTTCTAAATTCATAGCAAGGAAGACAAGGATTGATCTCATCCTTGCCAAGAATAAATTGTTCTATATCGTTAAAAGAAAGATCGTGGAACCATAGTTTGAAGAAGGAAAAAGAGAAGGAACCTCAGAACGTTGCAGTTATAGAGAAGCTCAAAGATAGTGACATCAATTCCATGAGTATCATAGTGGACTCTATAAAACACCACTTGATACCCTACATCTCCCATCTTGACTCATCTAATAAGATATATGATGCCATAACTAACCTCTTCTCAGTCAGAAACATTGGACATGTAATGAGTCTGAAGAATGAGCTTTGTGACATGAAAATGAATGATGATGACAACATAACATCATACTTTGTGAGAATATCTCAGTTAAGAGATAAACTACAAGCTATTGAAGAAATCATTTCAGAGAAGGAATTGGTAAATATAGTACTCAATGGTCTTCCCAAGACATGGGATGCATTTGATGCAAGTATGAACACAAGGAATAAGTATCCCACATTTGAAGAACTTTGGACTTGATTTTCACAAGAAGAATCAAGGATTACTACAAAAGAGAAACCCCAAAATAAATATGATGATCAATCTTTCACAGAAAGGTTCAAGAATTTCAGGAATAAAAAGAAGTTTGGCTCAAGGAAGAAACCAAATCAAGAGAAAGATATGTTGAAAATACAACGATTCAACTGTCAAAAATATGGTCACTACAAGAATCATTTTCCCAAGTTAAAGAAAAGGAAGGAAACACATGAAGCATCGGTTGCCTAAGAAAGGGAACCCTCAAAGAAGACCAAGCAAGATAAAACAAACTTCTTCTTCTAAGACAAGGTAACAATATTCTTCACAGTTCTTGTACATACCATGTTTACATAGTTTTTGTACATATCTTGAATATCTATTTCTTAGAAGATAAGATGTTCAAAGAGAAACAATACCTATGGAAGAATAACAAGATAAGGATTGCTATCATGATGACTACAAGTCAAGAAATACACATAAAAGGATGAAGTACATTGACAATCCTTGGTAACAATTCCCGTGGAAGCTATTACAACTGCAAGATAAGCCGAAATCAAAATCAAACTTGAAGAAACCTGGAAGAAGTAAAAACCAAAAGAAGTCAGCAATCAAAAGGAAAATACTTGTGACACTTTGCAGAAGGCAATAAGGATGCAGACGAAAGCGTGTACTCTCTTAGATGGAGGGAGCTGATTATATAATTCCAAAAGAAGAGCATACATTCATGCATGAAGCAAGGATTAGGAGGGAGATAATCCTAAATAATGTGTTCCATCAAGGATTATGAAGTATCTATCCATGTTCCCATTGATGGTAGCAACCATGAAAAACAACACGTGTTCAGTTTGACTTTAGAAGAAGTCTTCTTAGAAAAGAAG
>JASDQU010245389.1:0-10691 GCA_032191745.1 Picea mariana | reverse complement strand
CCTGATGTGGTCCAGAAAACATAAGTGGTTCTCCAATATATCTCCACAGATGAGAAGATAAGAAAATATTTTGGTAAAGCCTATGTCTAAGATGAAAAAGTTTGCGTACTTAAGAAACAAGCTGGAGCTCATGGAGACGACTTCCTTCTTAAAAAGGGAAGAGATGACTCCCAGTTTGGGAGGGAGAACTGATGTGCTATTGATTTATGGACAGTTGTTTTTCATTTCTAAAAATGGTCTAGGATGAGAAGTTCCTTTCCAGTTCGGAAAGTGGTTTGAGATTTCTGACGAACAGGCATTTTCAGATCGGAAAATGGTCGAGATTGAATGGTCATTTTCGTAATGAAAATGGTTCGATAGATTGTTGATGTACCGTAGACAGCAATTCCCCTTGTGGCGAGTGTGGGGGAATGGTCTAGGACAGTCTTTCTTCTTGATAGTTACTCTCAGTATTGCTCAAGAAGAATTTTCCTCCTTGTCGGGCATTCATTCTTTCAAAGTTCATAGTTGTGAGCAATTTCAAAGAATGGTCTATTTTGGAGGTTGGTGTAGGACAATCATTTCCTTAGGAAATGGCCTGAACAGTCATTCACTAGGGCATACTCATTCTTTCCAGGTTGCACTTTGTTTAGTGCTGGAAGAATGGCCCAGTTAGGTGAACGGTACAGGTTCAACAATCAAGGATGGGCATTCCCTAGGGCAGACTCATTCTCTCCAGGTTGCACTTTGTTTAGTGCCAGAGGAATGGCCCAGATAGGTGAATGGTCCAGGCTCATAAATCACGACAATTATTCTTCTATGCTTGAGAATAATAGTCCAGTATCTCATGGTTGATGTTCTACCCTTTGAGGGCAGATTCTCTTCCATATCTCAAAGATGTGAGTGGAAGAATGGCCCATATTACTTAGTTTATATCATAACATTTTTTTTATGTGCAGGTTGATATCATATGATATGATTTCTATGGATACTATATGTCTCTAGACAGTAGATGTATTCTACTTTGGTGGATGTGTTCCATTGGTTGTTACTATGTGTCACTTATTAAGTAGCTATGTGCTACTTGGTGTGTTAGTGTACCACTGGATTGTAGTAGTTGTGTACTACTATGGATAGACACAGTTGTGTTCTATTGAATGACATTGTTCTGATTTCCATGTAGACTATCAGTAGTGTTGAGAATCATTATTAACTATATAGATGGTCAGTGTACTGATGAACAAACATTCTCCAAATGAAAAATGGTCCAGGACATTTATTCTTCTAGGACGTATGTCTGGATTAGAAGAGTAGTCCTTGTAGCTCATGGTGTGGCTTCCAACATCTCTTGGAATAGTTATTCTTCTAGGAAATATGCCCAGATTAGAAGAATGGTTCTTGTATTACTCTTTGGAGTGAGTGACTTATTCAGCATCCTGTCTGATTACTCAAATGGAGTATGGTTTCGAAAGATGATGCAGTTGATGTTGCCAGATGACACTGATAGTGTTTATGGTGCTCATGATCTAATCATAATATAGTTTGTATGACTATGATGATTCTACCAGTTGAATGGTATGTTTGTGCTCAAGACCATTTCCTTCAATACCTCCCTATCTAGGAAGGAGTGTTGATATTATGGTAGCTACAAGAGGTATTTACCTCCACGTGTAACCCTGACAAGAATATAGTATTCCGGGAAGCAAGAAGAAACCCTAAAGAATTAAACTTAACCCTAGAAGACAAGTCGGGTCAAGGAAATAATTAATATTAAGTATTTATCCTCCATACTAATAAGTCGGCCTAGACAGCTCAGGAAAACAGTATAAATGCAAGTAGCCAGACCTCATTTTGTACACACAACTCAGAATTTCAGCTGGGAAGAAGTGTGCACTATAGAAATTGGGCAAGTGCACAAGTTTGGGGAGTAGCTGCAGCCAGCAGCTGCCGCAATCTATATTCCTAGTTTAGGCTCAGACTTTCTGTTGGTTATGGTTGGACTTTCTGATCACTCTTGGTTATCTTTGCTTGATGCATTAGCCTTGGTTGGCTATTCGTTTTCTTCTGGAATCATTCTCTGTCAATGTTAAGGTGCTCGGGGGTGGCTTAGGCCTATGGTTGGGTGACAATATTGTTATATTGTCTATGGTTAAACAAGCACATCCATTACTTTCTAACAAAAGGTTCTATAATAGCACTATATTCGGCCACATTATTCATGGATGGCCCTAGGCATACACCACTTGAAGACACTAGTAGACCCTCAGGTGAGTAAACCACCCAAGCGATAGAAGCCAACTTCCATGTATGATGACTAGCTCCGTCTGTGAATCCTGAGTATACCAAAGACTCTATTGACATCTGCGAACCAAGGGAAAACTCGATAAGGAAGCTGAAGACGAAAAATAAAGGGAAAATATATATACACTAAATTGCATTAGTATACAAAGAGTTATGCCCAAGCTTGGGGCTCAAGCGTAATATAGTTTCAAGTAGAGCCCATTCCTGGGCTTGGCCAACATGTTCCCTTCACAATCTTCTAACTCATAGAATCCTTTTTCTAAGACACGTTGCACGATATAGGGACCGTGCCACATGGGTTTGAACTTTCCTTCCCCCAGTGGTTCTTTGGCTTGATCATATAAAAGGACCATGTCACCCTCAGTGTACAATCGAGGACAGACAGAATTATTGTACTAGACCTTGACATGCCTTTTTTTCACCTCGATAGTCGTAGAGGCGTCTCGACATTGCTCGTCAAGACTCTCTAGGTGTACGAGGTGTCGCTCGAGATCAGAAGTGTTAGGGAGGATCACGACTGCCAATCTAAGAGAAGGGATTTCACATTCAATAGGTAGTATTGACTCCACACCATGTACTAATTGGAAAGAATAAAATCAGGTGGCAATATTGACCATGGTTCGGTATGCCCAGAGTGTGGGATATAACATAATATGTCAGTCAGATTTACTCTGGCTGACAATTTTCTACAAAATGGTCTTGAGAGACTTGTTGACGACCTCTACCTGTCCATTTTCCTAGGGGTAGTAAGGGGAAGAATGACCATGCTTAAACCCCATCTTGGATGTTATCTCTTCCATGATTTCATTCTGAAGGTGACTGTCATGATAAATGACAATCTCACTCAGGATACCAAACCTAGTGATAATTTGATTGAATACGTAGAAGGCAACAGTATTCCCATCGAATTTAACTGTAGGCATTGCCTCACCCCACTTAGTAAAGTAGTCTATGACCATGATAATGTGTTGATTCCCCCCAGTGGAAGTTGTGTTGAAATCCACGAAGTCCACCCCCCACTTGGTGAAGGGACCTGTTGACGAGCGTAAGTGACACATTGTCAACTAAAAGGTTAAATATAGACCGGGGTTGTCTAAATAACCCAAGCTGTTTGGAATGAAATGACGCGACGGGTTTAATGGCTCCATTAGCCAACTAAAGTCCTAAAAGAAATGAAACTAATCTATGAAACTACGATACTATGAATATAAATAATTTACAAGTGTTGAAAAAAAAATTGGAATATGTGCATATGATTATGAACAATACATATACAACTAGCAAGATTTACAGGATATCTTGCAAAATAGATGGTTTTGAAAGTGTTTATAAAAGAGATAAAGAAAGCACATACATTTTTTTGTTTTCTGTTTAATATTTAAAATCTGAAAAACCAAAGAATGTTATTCGAATATAATTGAAATAAGAATAGATAAACAATCAAAGCTAATTCAATATGTTCCTATTTCATTGATAAATAATCTAACTACAGAACAAGTAAGCTAACCTGTAATTAATTAACTAAAATGAATTTATCCTCCTGTGCAATTCAAGCTCCTGGTTGTCCTGTTTATGAGGGAAACCTGTAACAGAATGGTTCTAATACTCCCAGAACAAACTCAAAGATACTTTGGAACAAGAATATAACAACAGACTAATAAATATACAGATTTGATGATCTTATAATAAGGAACACTTATAATAAATGAAACTCAATACAAATCATTCATATAATCCATCATCCAATATCTAACATAAATCAACAATATTTAAATGAAAGATTGACCACAGATGTAATATGGAACAACAAACTACATACATAATTAAAGTGTTGAGTAATATGAAATACCATACGATAACTAGACTAAAGCTGCATCAAACGTAATAACATTTCATAAGATAGAGGCAAAAACATAGTGGGTAAGCATCACGCGGGTCTAAAGCCAAGTAGTGAACAACTTCTTCATATCAGTTTTCAAAGTCATTTGTCCATAATGTGTCCCAACCAAATATGTCTTCACTACTAAGAGTTACCAATATTTAAACTAGCTTAGGATTCACATACTCTTATCATGCAAGATAGAGTGCAATCCCCAAAAAATAGATTTGTTTTCAAAAATAGTATAACAGGAAACTATTCGTGTAGGAATTGATTTATCAAAATTTATTACAAAGTTTTCTCAAAATAAAAGAAAGCAACTACAGAACTATAACGCACATGATCCAAGATATTCTCTCCATGTAAGTATCACCATAATCATCATTTCCTGTAGATAGAAAAAATGAAATTGATATTCAGAAAATAATGCTAACTAATATTCAGAAATAGACTGGCTAGTCTTATATTAACAAATAAAATCAAAACTAAATCTTCCTATTTTGATTTTTCATAACAGAATGAAATAAAATCAAACAAAAACATTTTTACCATTGGAAGTTAGCAAATGAAGGATCAGACAGTTCTGAATTTATGATGGCTTTGAAGTTGGTTGTATCTTTGATGATTATATTACCAGATCTCTTACCCTTACGAATTTTCCTTACAGTAGGTTTATCATTATGGTTCTGATTAGGTTCATTCGCAAGAACAGGGGAAGATTTTTCATTTAATTCACCTACTACCTGTTCCAACGATTTCCTGGGAGAAAACATACATGGTAATTTCTTAACCATGGGGATTTCCAAAGCAATAGACACATATTCATTAAATTCACATCCATCAGGTGAATTGAAACACTGACTTTCCTGTTTTGGACTGTCCAAATTTGGGTTTACATTTAAAGGTGGGTTGACTGTATTTTCAGCCTGCGAAAATCCATTCCGGCTCAAGAAACTCTCCCAATTGTCCCCGATTTGTGATAGATGTGATAGCAACAAGATTTTAACGAGCTCGTGATGAAACAGACTTGACAGATAATTCATGCTCTATCTCTTAAAACATTTTGACATTTTATAAAGGCTCATTAACAAGTAGAATGGCATGTTCATATCAAACCCTATGAACACATCAATAGTCAGATGAATCTCTGAGAAAAACAAAACAAAAAATGCTTACCTCAACCGAAACAGAAATTCTGAGATATTTCCCTCCAAAGGTCAAGATGTATATCTGAAATGGTCCATTTTATGGAGAAACTGCTTGCGTGGACAGTAAATGAGCCCATTTCGGAAATGGGTTTCATATGGTTTCTCCAAATTGTTAACCATTTTCCTAGAAAATTTCCCGCAAAAACATGTCTCAGGTATGCAATTACAGTTTTTTTTTTTTAAACTCAGAGTCAAATGGTTCATTTCGAACCACGGGGCCATGGTCACTGTGGAATAGACACAATATATCTCACAGGAGGGAGGATTTTACTTACAATAAATGACTGGAAAAGAGAGGTCTGTGCAAACTGTAATGGAACGAAAACTAGGAAGTTTGGAGACTGCCATAACTTGATAAAATGAGTTGGTGAAAACGAAAAACTAGAGGGCTCATAGAACTAAGAGCCATTACCCATGATGAATACCAAACCCTCCAATAGTACCAAACACCAATTGGAATAATGAATGTGTAATATACCAGATATAAAAAGTATGCAGAATAGAAATAAAATGCTAGAAATGGCAGAATAACAACAATATAACCAGAACAATCACCACAATAACACGAAAATGATATAAGAATAACACATAAATAACACTTTGATTCTAAGAGAAATGTTCACGAGCCTCTTCGAGGGGGAAACCTCCAGTCGAGCAGAGCACTATTACAATAATATCCAAGCTAGGGTTCTCATACCCTCGACTCCTATTTATACTAAATATGTCTACAAAAGAAGCATCTAGAGGAAGATCCTTCTAGAAGTGGAAGCTTCTATTAGGTCTTCTTACATTCAACTTATTCAAGGCCTTATTAATATTAACCTTTATTACATCCAAATATATTGTTCTACCTATGTGCGGGTTAGGACCCTAACATGTCCTCCCCCTTAAAAACAACCTTGTCCTCAAGGCTTGAGATGTGGAAATTGCTACAGAATGGTAGTTGGTTCCCAAGTGGCATCTACTGGAGTTGTGTCTTTCCACTGGATTAACACTTACTTGATGGTCCTTTAATGTAGACAACGCTCACACTGGTCCAAAATGGCTTGTGGTTGTAGCCAAATGGATCCTTCTTCGGCTAACTCGGGAAGGTTGGTTTGAATTTGGCACTTAGTTCCAATCACCTTCTTTAAGCATGAAATATGAAAAATAGGATGTAGCTTCAAATGACTGGGCAAAGCTAACTGATAGGCCACCTATCCCACATGCTTGAGAATGGTATAAGGACCATAAAATTTGGGCGCTAGCTTCTGACCATGCTCTTCCTTGAGGGAATTTTTCTTGTAAGGTTGCAGTTGAAGAAACACATGATCCCCTTCTGCAAATTGACGTTCAGAGTGACCTTGATCTGCTTGTTGCTTCATGCAATTTTGTGCCATGACCAAATTCTCTTTTAGGGTATGGAGAATAGCCTCTTGAAATGTAAGCATTTGGTCAACCACCTGGACTTTCGAGACACCAGGTAAGTATGAGAGAACTGAAGGTGGATTTTGTCCATATACCACTTCAAAATGAGTCATGTGTGTAGCTGTATGGTATGAAGTGTTGTACCACCATTCAGCTAGGGGTAACCATTGAGCCCACTGATTTTTCTTTTCCGAGGAAAAACACCTCAAATATGTTTCTAGACACTTTTTGACAACTTTCGTTTGACCATTAGTCTAGGGATGATAAGTTGTGTTGAGATGCAATTGGGTGCCTTGTAGCTTGAACAGTGCTTGCCAAAAATTGCTGGTGAAAGTTGGGTTGCGATCAGAAACAATAGAATGCGGCATGCCATGAAGCTTGAAGACCTGATCCATGAAACATTGAGCCACCGTGGATGTTGTAAATGGGTGTTGAAGAGCGCAGAAATGAGCATACTTGGAAAGGAGATCAACAACCACCATGATGAATGATTTATTTCCCGATTTGGGTAAGCCTGTAATAAAATCCATAGAGATATCCCTCCAAATAGCAGGTGGAATCGGAAGCGGTTGTAGTGTGCCTGGAGATTTGACTATTTCTCCCTTGTTGCGTTGACACACATCACATTCAACTACAAAATTATGAATGTCATGTTTCATACCATCCCATAAAAAAGAGCGTTTGACCCTGTCATAGGTTTTGGTGAACTCGGAGTGCCCTGCTGTGGGTGTAGCATGAAGCTCAGAAAGTAACATGGATTTAAGTTTTGATTGTTTACTTAAATACAAACAACCTTTGTATCGAAGCTCATCATGGAGCCAAGAGTACCCTACAGAAGTTGGAGCATTGGACTGCAATTGTTGGATCAGATGTGAACTTTTGGGATCTTGTAGCCATTCTTGGAAAATGGCTTGGAGCCACTCTAGTACAATGAAGGAAAGAGAAAAAAGGGATCCTTCATCTTCATATTTTTGAGAAAGTGCATCCGCAACCACATTGTCTTTGCATTTTTTGTAAATGATCTCATAATCATATCCAAAGAGCTTAGTCACCCATTTTTGTTGCTCTGGGGAGGAAATGCGTTGTTCCAGAAAATACTTCAGGCTTTGATGGTCTGTCTTAATTTGGAAGCGTTTCCTCAATATATAAGGGTGCCACAGATCAATGACATGCAGAATGGCCAACATTTCCTTTTCATAGATTGATTTGCCCAGATTTGTTTCAGACAATTGCTTGCTGGTAAAGGCCAAAGGTCGACCCTCTTGCATAAGGACAACACCAATTCCTTTCCCTAAGGCATCACATTCCAAGACAAAGGTCTTTGTGAAATTAGGAAGGGCCAGGACTGGAGTGGTGCACATGGCCATATTCAAGGTTTGAAAAGCTTGAGCAGCTGCTAGAGTCCAAGTGAAAGAGTTATTTTTTAGGAGTGCAGTGAGAGGTGATGCAATCTTTCCATAATTCTTAACAAACTTGCGATAATAACCTGTTAAGCCCAGAAATCCATGCAAGATTTTGAGAGTCTTTGGGTGGGGCCAGTATTGCATAGATTCAATATTTCTAGGATCCACTGTGACGTCATCCTTGCCAACCATATGACCCAAGTACTTGACTTCTGAGGCATGAAAAGCACATTTTGATTGTTTCAGGAAAAGTTGGTGCTGAGAGAGTAGATGGAGAACTCGATCCACATGAGCAAGATGGTATGTCTAGGTTTTTCTATAGATGAGGATATCATCAAATAAAACTAAGACAAAATCACGGAGAAAAGGATGGAAGACATGATTCATGAAGCTTTGGAAGGTGGAGGGGGCATTACACAAGCCAAAGGGCATGACCAAAAACTCATAGTGGCCCTCATGAGTTATAAAGGAAGTCTTGTGAATTTCTTCCTCTTTCATACGTATCTAGTGGTAGCCAGAACGAAGATCAAGTTTAGTAAAGAACTGGGCGCCACTCAATTCATCCAAGAGGTCATCGATGACAGGAATGGGAAATTTGTCTTTAATGGTAAGTTTATTGAGGGCATGGAAGTTAGGACACATTCGCCAAGAACTTCTTTCTTTAGGACCATGACCACAGGGGAAGAGTAGGGGCTCATACTAGCGCAGATAACGCCTGCATTAAGTTCTTCCTGGACCATTTTCTCAATTTCATTTTTTTGGGAAAAGGGGTCACGATACGGACGGATATTGGGAGGAAGGATTCCTGGTACAAGGGGAATGGAATGATCATGAACACGACAAAAAGGAGGGAGTCCCTGGGGAGTGGAAAAGATGACTTGATGTTTAGAAAAGATGGATTGGAGGTCTTGCGACACTGAGGGTGTCTCTGTTGCTTGTATGGCATGGAGTTGGGCAATAACACCAGAATGACCTTTTTTGAGCAGATTTTCCATGCGATGGGAACTAATGATCTCAGGTGAACCGACGGTGATGCCTTGGAACTTATATTGGTGGCCCCCCTAGTTGAATTGCATGGTTAATTCTTTAAAATCCATGAGAATGGGACCCAAAGTCCTTAGCCAGTCTGCACCCAACACAATGTCACAACCGCCCATGTCTATAGCAAACATATGAGATTTCAAGTGGTATTCACCAATTTAGAGACACAGATTTTCACAACACCCTCCACATTTCATGGGGCCACCATTGGCAATCATGATTTGGAAATTATTGACAACATGGATGTAGCAATGAGTTTCTTGGGCAATGCGGTGATGAATAAAATTATGGGTGCTTCCACTATCAACTAGAATGATGAACTTTCTATGATTTATGTAACCAATTAGCTTGAGGGTTTGGGGAGCAAAGAATCCAGTGAGAGCATTGAGGGAAATGACCGGTTCTACTTCGGGAGGGTCTGAGGGAGGGGTTATGTTAGTGGTTTCAGGTGACTCAAACACAAGGGGAGTTTCAACATCCTCTTCCGAAATATCCTCTGAGATGGCCATAAAAAGATTTTATTCCTTACACTTGTGTCCCAAGAAATATTTTTCATCATGATTATAATAAAGGCCTTTGAGTTGGAATTCAGACATTTCAGCCCTGGTCAATTTTTGGATCTTTAGTGGAGCAGAAGGAGTAGTGGGATTTACTGGTTTAGTGCAAGGGATAAAGGAGAGTTTCCTGTTTTGAGAAGATACAACCTGTTGTGCTTCTTTATCTCTTTTAGTAGCCTCCACCAAACTCTAAGGCCAATCCATGAGGACATGGGCCCAGATCTCATCCTTGAAGCCACTGATAAAACACTCTTGGAAAAAGGCATCAGACATGCCTTATGTCCGAAAAGCCAGGTGCTCAAAGGAAGCTATAAAGTCTTCCATTGTTCCTGATTGTTTCAACTTTCTCAAACATCCCAAATGGTTGGTGTCAGTGTCAAAGTATTCATAAATCTCTGCCACAAAGTGTGTCCAAGCAATATACCCTTGACGGGAAGTTTTTCTCCATTGCCACCATTGCCAACATTCTTGATCTAGATGGAGAACACCATATCAGAGTTTGGCCAAGTCATTTGTAATGACATATAAAGAGAAGTAATGTTCCATTTGGGTTACCCAACCAGTGGGATCCGAGCCATCAAATTTGGTCACATCCACCCGTGGGAGGTGTAGGTCATGTGGACAGTGATGGTGCTGAAAGTTATGGGAATGAGGGGAATTTTCAGCTTCAGTCTGTGAAGGTGGGTCAGATAAAGGGTTATTTGTAGGGATACACAGCTTGGTGTAGAGCATTGAAACGACAGATTCAAGTTGGGTGGTCAGGTCTTGTTTGATTTTCTCCATTGAGAAATGCATGGTTGTATTGATGGCAACAACATTGGCACTGAGTTGTTTCACTTCTTGTTGTGTCTTGGTTAAATTAGATTGCAAGGTATTGAAGAGAGCTTCCAAGTCTTGGCTACGGGTATGGGCCATG
>JASDQU010245388.1:128263-139386 GCA_032191745.1 Picea mariana | reverse complement strand
GATTTCACATTTCGGGGCTTCAGGCTATGGGTGCACTTGGCGATGAGAACCCCAAACTCGTGATTCCCAAAATCATCGAATTCAAATCAATAGCCCTCTGCTTCTCACAAATGTACATCCTAGATCTTCCCCTTCACGAATCGGTATTTCATGATCCTTGATGCATAATCTATCAACATTTGAAATCTCGATTTTCACACTCACTTGATTCCATATAAGACCGCTCTCAGTGTTGTGGCTTGAAATAATGAAGAATTGGATGGAACGGATAGGACTTGGGAAAAACAAAGACTCAGTAATAGATGAAAAAAGAGAAGTAATCGGCCATAGGGGGAACAGAAAATCTCGGGGCGATATCTCGCAGGAAAATTTTGACAAGGAAAACCAGTTGACCAAAGGATGAAAGAAAACAACAAAGGAAAATATACACGGAGAGTAGAAATATATGATCAGGTCTGCAAAAAAGGGGGGAAAAGATAGGCAAAATCATAGACCTAGGCTAAAATCACCATCCACCAGAACATGACCAGCTTAATCGCTAACATTTGGCTCCACAGGGGATGGCATGCTCCCTGTGAGCTGCCAAGAACATGAAACTCTAGTTCCTTTCTTTGGGTTATGGAGTCTCTTATTTAAAACAAGAATAAACATAAAACATGAATGATATTTACAATGGTGGGACACCGACTGCGACTTTTGAACAAAAAAACTTTTCAAGAAGTGCCCATTTACAGGGCCAACAAAAACTTCACCACCCTCCATATTATGCAACCTATAAGTATTATTGGGAAATGTCTCATAAATCTTGAAGGGTCTGATCCAAAGGGCCTCCAATTTACCATGCTTTCCCTTGTCTTTTCTAGGCACATCCCATTTGAGCACTAGCTCTCCCAACCGGAAATCCTCTTTTCTGCTCTCCCTGTCAAAGGCCTGCTTGATTTTCTGTTGATGGTCATGTGCTATGTCCATTACTTGCTCTCTCATATATTGTACTTCTACCAGATGATGAATCCTCCTGATCATATCATCGGGCTCTTTCTGGCAGTCTTGGAAGAAATTTGCTACTAGCAAGGCGATCTGAGAGGAAAAAATTGCTTCAGTCCCATATACAAGCTGGAAAGGAGAGATGTCCAAGGACCATTTAGCTGTCACTCTATCAACCCACAAATCAAATTTGAGCTTTGAATCCCATGCTTTCTTTTTGTCCTCTAATAGTCTTTTGATGCTTTTGATGAGGCTTTTGTTATAGGACTCTGCTAATCCATTGCCTTGCGGATAGTAGGGGGTAGAGTGGATTGGCATAATTCCAAACTTCTCACAAAATCAGATCAATGGTTCAGCTTTGAAAGATGTAGCATTATTGGTGAAAATTATGCTCGGACAACCAAACCTTGCTATGATATCCTCCAGGAAGCTGATGATTACCTTGTGGGATGCATTCCTTGTGGGGATAACTTCTATCCACTTGGTAAAATAATATGTGGCCATCAGGATCCATCTATACTGATCGTTGGATGCAGGATGAATCTCCCCAATGAATTATAGGCCCCACTGCTAAAATGGCCCTGAAGCAATCATAGGTTTCAATGGCAGGGGCTTTAGCTGCTGCTTTCCTGAGAATTTATGACATTTAGCACAGGCTCTTACTTTTGTGCAAACATCAGTGAATAGAGTGGGCCAAAAATAACCAACCCTGAGAATATTATGAGTTGTCATTTTCCAAAAGTGATTCCCCCCACACAAACTATCATTAAAGTCCGACATAATCCTTTGTGCTTCGTGTGGGTCTAAACATCTTAGAAGTACCCCTAGGGGGTCTTTCCAATATAATGTTTTACCAACAAGGTAGTATTTAATGTCTTTGAGATTTAAATATATTGCCTTGTTCTTTTGCATGCCATCAAGGGGCCGCAACTCTTATAGAAAATATATGACATATTTTTACCAAGGGCATCCTGCTAATCGGGGGTCTACCTGAGAATTTGTATCATATGGTTCAGCCTGTTGATTTTCTAAGCATTCGTTGATGAATATTACCCCCAAGGCTTTGCAATTAGATTTGGCCAGCAGTCTGGCTAAACCTTGACCTTTAATCAATTTGGTGGGCTTTATCTCCAGGTCAAATTCAAGGATTTTGGAAATCCATCGGCTCCTCCTTGCATCTATGTCCAGTTGAATGAGAATTTCATTCACAACAGTTGAAGGGACATATGCAGTGATTTTTTACTGCAGGACATAGACTCTGAAAGCCTTGAGATATTTAACCAAAGCATAGGATTTATTTTCCATCATGTCATATTTTACCTCAGCATCTTTCAATGCCCGACTAAAAAAGGACATGGACTGCTCCAACCCTTCAACATTCCTCTGTAACAGAACAACTGCTATAGTGTCAAATGAAGCAAATGAGAAAATAAAGAAATCCTTTAAGTAATCGATACTGATAAGGATGGGTGCCTCAATCAAGGACTTCTTTATTAGATCAAAGGAATTTTGATACTCAATAGTCCATTTAACTTAATTTCCCTTCCTCAACATGGTTGTTATAAGATTTTCCATCTCAACAAAATTGGAAATAAACCTCCTCAGAAAATTATTTTTTCCCAGGAAAGATTGGACTTATTTCTTAGATCTTGGGAGTGACAAGGTTTGAATTTCTTCAACTCATATGGGATCAATCTTGACTCCTTTGACTGATACTATGTGGCCCAACAACTTTCCCCCCTTCATGGCAAAAAGAGATTTTTGGGGATTTTAGGAGAGACCAAACTTTCTGCATTTCAGGAACACCCTTCTCAAATGTTCATAGTGCTCTCTGTTAGACCTAGAGAAAATTGTAATGTCATCTAGATAGATGACCATGAACTTTTCCATTTATCTAATGAAATTTATATCCATGGCTCGCTGAAAAGTTCCCCCTTCCATTCATCAATCCAAAGGGCATTTTGGCATACATGAGCGTACCCCAAGGAGTGGTGAAGGCCATTTTTTATCTATCCTCAGGCAGGACTGAAATCTGATTATAGCCCAAAAATCTATCAATCATGGATATCCTTGATGTGCCAGTTACCCTTTGTAATATGTGTTTCATTTTCGACAAAGGGTAGTTGTCTTTCTTTGAGCTCCTGTTCAGGTTTATGAAATTGAACAAAGTCTGATTTCCCCACTCTTCTTCCTTACTGGGACTAGGTTGGCAACCCACTCTGAATATCTCAAGGGTACGATGATTTTGTCATCTAGTAGATTCTTTACCTCCCTTTCCATGATAGGCAACAACATAGGGTTTATCTATCTTAATTTCTTCCTAATGGTTTGGCATCCTCTTTCAGTGGAATCTTATGCTCAATGATAGTCGTGTCATATGTTATGAGGTCTTCATAGGTCCAAGCAAAAACATCAGCAAATTCCTTTAATAACTCAGCATACTCAACCCTCTTCTTTCTTGTCAAGCTACTTGACAATTTGACAAACTTTGGCTCCTTCTAAGTGCCAATGTTGCACTTAGCCGCACCAACATCACCATTTGAGATTTTACCCTTCCCTACCACATCATTTTTGTCAAATAATATTTCCAAAGGAGCCAGTCCTTTTGGAATGTGATTGTTGGGCAACTGGACAATATGACGGTCATAAATTTTGTTCACAAACGCACCAATATGAGGATTTATTTTGGGATTAGGATCTTGATCAAGGTGTAATGCTCAAAACTCATCAACAGACTCTAAGAATATTTTGATTTCAAGATCATATTCAAACACTTTCCAATGCTTGACATTGTCAGGTATAGAGAGTCTATATCTCACTTCTACATCGTATTTGAGTTTAGGTGGTAGAGGAACTCTAAAATTGCTTGCTGAAACAGCCAGAGAATCAGCCACAGTGTTTTTTCCTCTTGGAATAAATGATATGTTGAAAGATAGGAAAAAAAATGTCAATGAGGTCCCATAATTCATTTCTGTAACTCCTAAGCCGAGGGTGTTTGGCCTGATAAATTTTTTTGATCTACTAGATAATCAATTCAGCATCTCCAAACACAGATATCTCTTCAATCCCCATGTCCTTTGCAGCCCTTAAGCCCAAAACAAGAGCTTCATACTCTGCCACATTATTGGTAGCTTCAAATTCTAACTTATACGATAGAGATGTTGTTTCTTGAGCCAGGGAAATAAAAACTACCCCAGCACTAGCACCTTCTTTAGAAGAAGCTCCATCAAATAACATTTTCCAAACTGAGGTAATTGGAGGAGAATCTTCACAGAGAGCAATAGGCTTTCTTATTTCAAGAGGGGGCTCAGGAGCGTATGTGAGCTACAACAAACTGGAACCCAAATCAATATCAAGGGAAAAGATAGGATGATTCACAGGATCGGCTTCATCACTGATAATGTATGCCAATTGAGCATCTCTATACAATCTCCTATGCTCCCCTCCAAATATTGTAATGGTATCATATGTGAGGTCCATATCCAAGGTTCCCCCAATTCGTTTTATCTCAGATCTTGACAACAACATGCCAAACTTGGGAGGAACATCAGCCACCATGATATCCATGACCACACTTTTCATGGGTAGTTAAAACAAATCTACCACCAAATCTTTGATGACCCCAAGACATTTCACTCTCCTCAAGTCAAAATAATACAAATCATGATAATCCTTTGTGACTTCTAGTCCTTATTATTCCATGAAAGTTTTGGGCATGAGATTATGGGAAGCCCTTGAATCCATCAGACATTTGTGCAACACCTTGTCATGTATGTTCAAGGATGTGTAGAAGGGAGGGGATGAATCATCTTTTTATTCTACCATAAGACCTAAGATGAGTGCAGGATTTTCGTCTTGGAGGTGTACTGAGTGTGTGGAATGACAGGGTGGTTCGGGCTGCAACATCTTATAGAGGGACCTTTTGAAGTCTTTGTGCTTGACTAGCTCTGCCAGAGGGATAGGGATTCTGATCTTCTAAATTTCATGCTCAAAGCTAAAGGAGAAAGGGAGTTTCATAATTTCTCTCATCTCTAGGATAGGGTCTTTGGATATTGGAGAGGGATTTTGAGCTTTCTTTTCCTTAATGGTATTTGTTGCATGCTTAGTAGGATTCTCTGCTCTGGGAGGCTGAGCATGGATGTCAAACTCTTCTGTTTTCCTCTTAGACCGGAGGTTGTATTTTCTAGGACTAGTATTGGCCCTTTCTCCCTTGCTTAGCTCATTTATTTGACTGTTCAGGAGGGATTCCTCATATGCGGATTGAGTCAAATGGGGAAATGGAGATTTTTCTCCAATACAGTGAATTTCAGGGTCAAGATCCTCTTCTTCCCTTTCCTCATAAATAACAAGGTTATTTTGAAGGGGAGTCTGGATTTTCTATTCACTTCTATCTCTGTCACTCTGCTCTTTTGGCATAATCTGAGGAGCATTGTTATTCGGCCTCCTAAAGCTACCTCTGTTATCTGTATTTGGGACATTCTTATAACCTTGCTTCCCTTAGAATTTCATCTTCTCCATTTCTGTAGACAGGAACTTCACCATATTGGTTAATTCATCTACTTGAGGGTAGGATGTAGAAGAACTAGAGGTTGAGGCCTTAGATCTTCCTCTTCCTCTGTCTCTATCAGCTTTTCTCCTAAGTCTGTCAATTGACAATACATTGGATTCTACTTCCAAGGCCACATCTTACATATGAGCCAGGGAAGTAGATCTTCTTTCCCTGAGTAGGAGGTAGAAATTGGGGTCAAAAGCACTAGCATAAGTGATTTTGGCAGAGGCTTCTGTAGGCTTTATCTTAGCGAGGATCTTATTGTACATATTGTCAAATATTTTGGAGAAATCAGAAACAAATTCTCCCTCTTTTCTCTTCAGGGACCCAAACTCTGTGATATAATACATAAAATCTATTTTATCCCCCCATTGCCTCAAGAAAACATCATCTAAGGCTTCAATACCAACAATAGATCCCGGGGTTAATCCCCTAAACCACTTCCTAACCTCACCATCAAGGCTCTGGAAAAAGACTCTCATCTAGACATCTTCATTTTCAATATTTAGATTGTCTGCATAACTGTAGAAGGAAGCAAGGTTCTCTTCAACAGTTAGGTCTTCTTCTCCAGTGAACT
The DNA here is from genome assembly GCA_032191745.1 of Picea mariana. Classification (NCBI taxonomy): domain Eukaryota; kingdom Viridiplantae; phylum Streptophyta; class Pinopsida; order Pinales; family Pinaceae; genus Picea; species Picea mariana. The sequence continues at coordinate 133,276 of JASDQU010245388.1, read as the reverse complement.
TAGGCATATATTTTAGGTAATTCCTAGTAGGGAGAGCGTTTATCGGTTGAGGTAGGACTAGAGGGGCGTATCTTGCAGCCACTATGACATCCATTCTATTTTTAGGGGGATTAGCACCTGCCATAGGGATATGAGGTGGAGGAGAATTAGGAGGATAAGGGGTTTGAACTGGGGAGACTGGGATTGAGCCTTTGGGAGGAAAGGGAAGAAATAGAGGATTCGAAGAAAAGGCCAAAGGGCCTGAAGGAAAATAGGTTTCTCCATATGTAGCAACAACAATAGGATGAGGAGTGGTAAAGCCCGGGGTGTGAAAATATTCAAACACACTGGGTCTAAACCACGGTACAATTTCAGGAGAGAGAGGAGTGACAAGGGTTTCTCCATCCAATCCCTGACTAGGAGGGAAAAACTCAACAGGAAAACTCCCAAAATTTAAAGTTCGGGAAACTCCAACAGAAGGTATAACAGGGGAATGAGAAGCAGAAATTGGAGTTTCTAAAGAAGGACAGTGGAAGTTATCAGAAATACTTGGTTCAACAGTAGAAGTACCTTCTCGGAGGTCCTTTCCCTTTTTGACATTTTTCTCTGGGCCAGCTTCAGGTGTTGCTAAAGGCAGTTATGGAGTAGACCTCATGTGTCTGCTTCTAGAAGCCACAGCTGAAACAATGGAGTCACTGGTGGATCCACCTCAATGGAGTCACCACAGTGGAATCACCAAGGGCATAGTTGCAATATTTAATGTACTAAGTTTTGATGCACCTTCAGAACTAATAATATTTGTCATTCAATCCTAGGGAAAATCTTCAATTTCATCCTCGGCAACGACACCAGAAATGATAGCACCAAAAGTCACCTCTAGATTGCAGCAGATGTAAGCCCAATACCCATCAGTTTGTATGTCACAATGAATAAATTTAAGGGTGGTCTAATGGACACAGTCTCAAGATTATATCATTCTAACTCAGAAAACTGGGTTGACATGCATATGCAAGTGAGGTATTGATCTAAATTCAATCGGTAAATTGCAATATGGTGGTGATTAGGGGGAAGAATTTGAGGAGAACGGAATGGTCTGTTGTGTACATCTGGTCTTCTAGCAGCCTAAGGAGGAAAAGCGTCAAATAGAAGATCCTCTTGAATTTAGAATTTAAAGAAACTGAAACCGCTATGATAGTACTGCAATCAAACATACATTACAATACATTCACAGTGACTTGATTGGATCATCCATGCCCAAGCTCTCAGCATCAGAGGAAAAAGAGAACACAAGAAATTAAAATTGATTGTAATGTCACCATGATCAAACCTCCATCACAAAAACACAACTACCCTCAAATGGATCCTCCATGCCCGAGTGTTTTAACACGGTAGTTACAAAAAGATGAAAGGAAACTAACATTCATTAAAGAAGAAGTCTCAAATACATATCGTAACCAGAGAACCAGAGGCTTTGCTAAAACTTTACAAATCGAGAGCTTATATCAACCATCGACACTTAAAAAATATAAAACATGAGTATATATACTCAGAACTACTAACATCCCCCAGGGACGCAATTGGACCCCTACATTCAAATCTTTGTGTTTCTTCTCCTTCTGTCAAACTGCACATGCTTTCCTTTGACAGATGCAAATCTAAGACAATATGGGTTTTGCAGGAAAATTTCATGATAGGGTGACCTTGTGCTGACAGCTCGCCTACACAATCGGTGCTTCCATGCTTCCTATTTATGGTTGAAATGAGGTTTCAACCACCTTCTTCGGCTTCATTAAATACCCTTGCTGGGATTGGAACGAGCCCGTACATCCGTGAATTCTCTTAGGTGGAACTCCTAACTTGCTGAGTTAAAATTGGCACCTTGAAACCATGTTGCCTTCCTCTGTTATTAATACAAATGCTCTGGACCCCTTTGGTGTTTCTCTTTTCAACCGCACCATGTGACTGCGGGCTGTGACCTCATGCTTGTCCCACATGATGTTTTGGGGCTTCTCATTTTGGTATTTTTCACCCCATCTTGGCTTCAATATCGCGATGCCCGAAATTGCGAAATAGTCACTRAGATCGACAGTCAGACTCACTTCAAAATAGATGGCCACGATCGTTCCCTTGACAATATGAAATTTTGACTATGCGATGACCACTGGGCTCTTTTCCCAGACCTTCTTCCCTTGTGACTGGGCACTAGGACCATGGACCCAATTTCTGGGAGCTTTCATGATTTTGTGTTTCGGGAGAAAGAGATGTTGCTCCTGGGAAACCTCTGATTCATGAAATCACAAAATCAAGATTTGACATGTTGGGGCTTCAGGCTATGGGTGCACTTGGTGAAGAGAACCTCAAACTCCTAATTCCAAAAATCGACGAAGTCAAATCAACGACCCTCTTCTTCTCACAAACTGATGACCTAGATCTTCCCCTTCGCGAATCGAGATTTTGTGATCCTTGATGCATAATCTCTCAACATTTGAAATCCCAATTCCCGCACTCGCTTGATTCCATATAGGATCACTCTCAGTGTTGCGGCCTGCAATAATGAAGACTTGGACGACATGGATAGGACTTGTGAAAAAACAAAGACTTGGTAATAGAGGCAAAGATATAAGTAATCGGCCATAGGGGAAACAAAAAATCTTGGGGCCGATATCTCTCAAGAAAACTTCGACAAGGAAAACTAGTCGACCAAAGGATGAAAGAAAACAAAAAAGTAAAATATACACTACGAGGAGAAATCTATGATTGGGTCTTCACAAAAGGGATGAAAAGACAGGAAAAATCATAGACCTAGGCCAAAATCACCATCCACCAGAACATGACAAGCTTAATCGCTAATAGAATCTGTACACATTCTCCATCCTCCATCCTTCTTAGGACTCAACACAGTTGGTACTGCACATGGCCTTAATATTTACCTGACTAAACCCTTTTCTAACAAATCTTGTACCTGGTTCTTGACTTATTCATTCTCTTGAGGTGTTAACATGTATGCTTCTTTGTTTGGAAAACTAGCTCCTAGAATAAGATCAATGTGATGAATGATACTCTTAATGGGTGGTAATGAGCAAGGTAACTCATCCACTACTATGTCAACAAAATTATCTAGTAGTTATTTAATTTCTTCAGGCAGATCATCCACAATAATGCTTGTAAGGATGACTATGGGATTTCTCACTATAAAAAACTACATATCTTGTTCCTTCTTGACTTCATTCAAGCAATCCTTACCTCTCATGAGAAGTATGCTTGAGATGGCTTCTTCCTTCACTTTCTTATATTCTATTGTGGCAACATATGTGTCCTACCATTTTTCTCTAGGGTGTAGGTGTTTTTCCTCCCATCATGTATGAAATTTATGTCAAGCTTCCATGGTCTTCCCAACAAAACATAACAAACATCCATGGGTATTACATCACACAAAATATCATATTTGTATCCTCCTATTTTAAATTCAACTTTGCATTGTTTACTTACCATTACTTGGTGTCCATTCTGAAACCATGATACTTTATATGGATTTGGATGTGTAGTATTTTCCATCTCTATGGATACTAGATTATCAGTGATTCCACTATCAATTATCACCTTGCAAACTATTTCCTTAGTCTTGCAAGTAGTCCTAAAAAGATTATTCCTCTATACTAGTGCCTCCACCTCTTTCTCTGGTTTCAAGATAATTTTCCTCATCATGAGGGATCTTCCATCTTCAGTATCTTCTGCTTCAAAATTCATTTTCTGTGCTTCATAAATGTGATCTTCTCCTCCTCCTTATTTCTTTTTCTTGGGGCATTCCCAAGAAACATGTCATGTCTTTCCACAGACATAGAATTTCACTTCTCCTCCTCTACCTCTTCATCTTCCTCAGGGAAAATAATTCCTTCCACCATATGGTATTGCTTGGGAACCTCCTCTTGTCTTTGTATGACTATGAAAATTTCCAGACTCATCTTTGGGCTTCTGAGCCTTGTCATGGACAATTCCCTTACCTCTGTGTGGTATTTTTCCTCTACCTCGTTGTCTTTACTTCCTGGCCAATTTCTCTTCTTCTTTCAGGGTAGCCTAATAAGCATGTTCAACAGTCCTCATAGTCACCATGTTGATTTCATCATAGATTTCATATTTCAAGCCATTAATGTATATGGAAACCTTCTCCTCATCGCTTTCATGATGTCCAGCTCTAATGTTCAAACTACAAAACTATTTTGTGTATTCTCTTACTGTCAAACCCTTCTGTCTCAGGTTCTGTAGTCTCCTGAACAGATTTATTTGATAATCCTTGGGCATAAATTTAGCCTTTATCTTGCCTACCATTTTGTCCCAGCTTTTAATTTTCTATTTTCATTTTCTTCTTCTGTTGGCCTACATTTCATCCCACCATAGTTATCCATGTCCCTTTAACCTTGTGAAAACATGTTTTACCTTCTTCTCATCATCAACCTCCTCAGATTCAAAGTATTTGTCCATCACTCTTATCTAGTTGTAACACACCCACTATCGTAATTTAAAAATTTTGGGGTTAATCTCCCACAAATGAGAAATCTCCAGAAACCTGCATTAGCGAAGCGCCAATCCCTGGTTCAATATCGAGATTCGGGGTTCCTAATGTCAAGACTCATTCACCCCCATGACTCGCGATCCTCCGAATTCCGATGCGCTCCTCATGCATTAGCTCCCCAGGCCAAGCCTGTGGTTCACTACCTTTACGGCTGTGGTCTTACCTCCTTTCGGGGCAACTCCTATCGGAGTTTTGGGATTTCCGATGTCGCAATTCACGAGTCCTCGGAACTCATGATTCTCCGATCCCCAATATGCCCCTAACACATTATCCCTCTAGGCTAGCTCCGTTCTCATGAGACCTGCTACCATATGTCCGCAGCTCTATAGCTGCCCATCGGGGTTTTGGGGTCTATGATGTCGCGATGCACAAGCCTTTGCAAATTCCGAATTTCCTGATCCCCGATGCCACTTGGCGTGGACTCATAGCCAAGCTTGATCTTCCGACATCTGTCCCTTGTTCTG
>JASDQU010245388.1:114845-128163 GCA_032191745.1 Picea mariana | reverse complement strand
AAGGATATCGCCGATCGTGTAAAGATCAATAAAAAGATAAGCGCAAAAAGCATGATAGCACAAAAGATATCGGCTGTTCATATGATGATCGAAACGTGACCTCAACCGGAGAAACCCTCATGTTTACCCTCATGAAGACTTAGCGAAGGTAGGCGTGCGGAAAAGCACAAAGCATAAAATCATCGTTCATTTGAAGTTTGCGACGAAAAATCAATGTTTGTGAAACATTGGTGTAGGCAGCTTATGAGACAATGAAAAATGTGAATTGGCTGCCAACAGGAGCCTGAAAAGGAATTTTAAAATAAGGAATAAATGAGAAACCCTAATCATACAAAACCCTAACCCCCAAAGATGAAATTCCAAAAGGTTTTTGGGCCCTAATGTGGTTATTTGATACATCAATTTCCTAGGGGCATAACTTTCAGGGATGATTTTAAGGATGGAAATTTATTTTAAAATGTAGAAACCTCGACGAATCTTACTAATTCTTCATATGCCAACTATAAAATGTTTGGTGATATTTTTGTAAAAATATTCAAATTTCTAAGGATTTTATATAGTTTGTATAATTTTTTGGTGATTTTTAAGGTAAAATAAATTGATCCTATAGAATTTAGGTGAATAATTTTGGGCTAAATATATGCACTATTAATTACCACATTTAATTATCAACTGGGGCTCGTAATCTTCGAGGTGCAGGTGTAGGAAACACAGGATCAGAGCCTAGTCTAGCCTAATCTAAAGCCAACAAAACAATCTTCAAACCCACACTGCAACAAATTAACACTAAGGATTCATCATTGGGACGTAGGAATAACTTAGTTCTATAAAGTTTTAGATCACAGTCTTTCATGCACTCAGGGTGATGTTCGTGTGATTAATCATGAGAAGCTTACTCAAGTCTTCTGTCCTTCAAAGATTATTTCCTATAGCGGATCCACACTTAAATGCAATAAAAGAAACAAGCAAACAAAAATGAAATTCACAATAGAAACTAACACCTTAGGAAGAATTCCAACGCAGGAAGGCCATGTCTCACGAGTTATACCTCTAATCTGTTCGTTGGTGTTTGAAGATATGTAAAATTAAAGTGCAAGGAATCCAAAGGTACGAAAAATAAAAACTAAGTGCGGGAAACTCAAAATCATCAAACTCAATCAACACCTAAGATTCACTTAGAATGAAAACCACCCTTTTAAATGTATACACCAATCATAAAGAAATAATGAATGAATCAAATGCACAAGAGTAATGGATATTTAATACAATAGGCATCTAGAAGAAATGAATGAGAATGCAAGTTTACTAATTTTCTGCTCTAAAAAACTTTCGTACAAATAATAATACCTTTTGAATCTAACTAAGTTTTAGGCAGAAAATAATGAATAAAGAGTGATACTTGTTTATTTTCTGCATTCAAAAGATTGTGTATATGATAAGGTCTTAATGAATTAATCAATCTATGAAGCAGTAAACAATGGCAAAATAGAAATGAGATGGAATGGACATATGATTATGCAATGGAATAGATCTAATGCATGATGAGTATATGCATATGACATAATGGATTATATTTGAAACAAAGGGAAAATATGTGGACAAAATTCATGGGTGTGGCAGAGTGTTTGTGGGAAGAATTTCAAGTGGAATATGAAGAGTTGGAGGGTGAACAATACCTTCTACAATTGATCTTTGTGTATGGACTGAATCTAGATGAGTATAGCAACTGCAAAAGGCATGTGTTTGTTAATGAAAATGGGTGGAAATGAATATGAAAGTTGATCATATAAATGTGATCTTGAGGAGTATTATTCCAATCGATTTCTGAATAAAAGACAAGATGCACATATGAGAAGAAGGTTTGGAAATGAATTGAAATGCAATGAAAATGGATTGCACAAAACAAAGTATTGGGAACAATTAACACAAATAACATATATCTACGGGATTGGTGCAAACAAATGAAGGGTAAAATGAAATATGAGTTTTAATTACCAAAACTAATGTAAATGTTAGAATTAAAATGCATCTAAATTGAATCCAATCAGCAATCAAAACCAAAATTGAACTGCATGTAGACAAACAACACAATACTAATCTACAAAATAAATACAGTATGGCAACACTTACCCTCACTAAGGGGCCCTTCCTAGGAGGTCATTGCTACTAAGAAGGACTCATATCAAGCTAGAAGTATGCTCAATGTGGCAGCAACAATCAATTCTTCATTTTGATCAGAAACTCTGTTTTTACATGGCAATTAACTCCTTAAAGCTTCCCCACAAGAACAAACCTCTTACTTACAAAAAATTCATGAAACTAATGGCTCCTTCTCATAGACCTATGAGGATTATTTGTACATGAATAATCATTGAGGATTGGATGAGACCGAATCCCAATGCTCATATTTCAAATATTATATTTTTAGATAAAATCCTCAAAAATCTGGGTTTTACTACAATTTGGGCAGATTCGAGTTATGGATCCACCCTTATATTCCCAACCAATTTTAAATTTAGAAAATGATTTTTGGGTTCTGTAGCTAGATGATATTTCTAAAAACCCATTTTTCAGTTTTGCAATATATGCTCCCATGTGCATGAAAATCGAGGTGCAAGTTGGTCGTTTGAGTTTTGTTGCTAATTTTGGCAGAATCATTCCCGCTGAGTTGGAGGTCCACACGTGAAATATGGGTGGATTATGTCACATGTGTCTACATGAAAACATCATTCTGGAAAAAACCCATGTACCTGATTTTCCTCTAGAAGCTTTCCAAAGTTTTGAATTATTTCTAGTACCAGATTAGCACAGTTGGTACCGGATTAGAACAGTTGGTACCAGATTAGAACAGTTAGTACTAGAATCTTGTAGGCATGGGTTTAGTACTGGATGAACACATTCATGACTATGGGTACCGGACCAATGCAATGGTAGTATCGGATGGAGATATTACTGGAATAGGTGCAATCTGGTACCAAATGAAGTTGGTACGGAAAGAGGCAGAGAGTTAGTACCAGATGAAGCTGGTACTAGATGACCTGCAATGCGTGTACTGGAACAGGAACAATACAGGTACTGGAACATGGAAAATTCATATATCGTAACCTGAACAATACAAAACATACTGCTTGGACATAGAAACATAGGATTAAACCATCATCGACAAAACTATTGTATATTCATCCTTTTAATCACTAAAAATATGGAAAATTGTGTATTAACCACATAGGATGAATAACAAGAGATAGTGGAGGTTTATGGTGTAATTAGGGATATATTAGTGACAAAATGCGGGGAGAATGTGTAATGATAAGTGTATTTGTATGGTGGAAAATATGACAAAACTGGAGCTCAATAGTGGTTATTTGATACATCAATTTTCTAGGGGCGTAACACTAACTTTTGCATACGATCTTTGTTTGGGGCACTCAATATCCCATCAGAAAGGTTTGGTTGAGAAGTAAACATTCCGAATAGCCCAATATTTACCTTTTCATATATCATGGGAGCATTTGTGCAAAAAAACTTTCTTTAGGGCCTCAAAATGGTCCGAGAAGTTTGGGACCTGAAAAACTATAGAAAAATTGCCAAGATGTGGAACCATTATGAATTAGTGGAACAAGTGGGTGACCACTAGTATCCACTTATAAAAAAAATGTTATTTTGTATGGAATACAAATAAAATAAGGGTATGCATGAAAATGTATCAACATGACCCAACTCTCTATTCCTTGACCTCGTCAGGGACATATACCGAGAAACAAAAAGAATCATATTGCTTTGATACCACTGATCTATATTATACAGGGAACAAAATTAGAGGCCGAAGAATAAATGGAGCACACATACACATAAATATAGAAGATATCATGGTAATATAGTGAAAACTCAACTTCTATTAATTAATAAAATAACATAATACTATAGAACACAATGTAGTGGGAACGGTGGTAGCATATCTTTGAAGAGAGAGAGAGAGAGAGAGAGAGAGAGAGAGAGAGAGAGAGAGAGAGATGTTGGCTATTCTCATTCACAAAATATACTACAATAGGTCAAAATAATGTAATTTTAGCATAAAGAAAGAAAAATAAAGGTTCATTACCCTAACCCTAGGAGGCAAAGTGCCAAAATATTTGCAGGTTGCAAGGTGGTTAGTTGATACAACAACTTCTCAGGGGAAAAATGTTTGCATACAATGTATTTTTGGGACACATAGTAGCTCATTGGAAATATCTAACTAAGAAATGAAATTTTATGCCATGGATTGGGTGTGTCAAATACAAACCCAAACCCCTGAAGCTCCCAAAAAACATTATTTAGGGCCTCAAAACAACCCAAAAATTTTAGTACCCAAACAATCATAACAAAACTTCCAATATGGAGAACCATGTTGCATTAATGTAAGAGGTGGATGGCCACCAATATCCACCTAGATCAAGAAATTTGTTGGATTCTCTCATATATAAAGAGTTTACCTTGATGAATGTCTTTCTCCAATTACTAGAGGATTCTTTAAGGATGAGGGATTTGACTATGTTCAGGTTGTGTTGAGGGGTGTTACACACCAAAATTACACACTTAAGTATCTCACCCTAAATGTCAGAAGTGTCATGAAAGTGTCACATACACTAACACCATGAAAGAACATTTGTCACAATCCCTAGTCAATGTGGAGGATAAATATATTATATGAAGGTCAAAATACTATGTGCACATGAATTAATTATTCATATTCATAAAAGGAAATTAATTTAGTGTGAGAATCCACCTCACATTTAGTTTTCTATTTTTAAGGAGAGGTTGAGAAGCTCATGGATGGTTGAGATATTTTCTCAAACCAAAATCCTAATGTGGTGGATCTTGAGAGATATTTCCTCCTTAAAATCCTTGAGAGATATTTTCTCCCTAAAAATATTGGAGATCCCTTTTTAATGGATCTTATGAGGGATTTTCTACATGGTGGTTAAGCCTCCAAATATTATATAATGAGGGATTTCCATGGAGAAGGGAGGAAGATTTTGGATATCAAACTTATTATCATGGAAGCATCATGCAAGGGTTGGACAAGGAGGAATTGGGGAAGCTGCTACAACACCATCCATGATTATAAGTATCTCTTTAAAGTTCTCATCAATATTACTTGGCCTATTTCCTTCAAGATTGTGTATTGTTGCATATTATTGTTGATCTTGATAGATGAAATTGATTAGTATAATATTGTATAGTAGAGTAGGAGTTCTTTGTCTTTTTTGTTTCCATTGCATTGCAAGTATCAAGTGGTGCTGAAGAGTTTGGAGATCAACCTCAGATCAGGGACAGCAAGGAAGAACCATAGAATAAGGTGCATCACACTTTATTCCTTCTCTTTCTCTTTATGATTAGGTAATTGAATTCAAAGGGATATTAGTGTCCATTTGTATGTTTATGTCTTGGTATTAGGGGTCTACAATCCAAGGGAGAATTCACTTGTCCATAGTGTTGGTTGCTGAGCCTGATTATCTTCCTGATTCAGAGTTCTTTTACTTTCAGTCGTGTTTATACCCCATGAAGTTTTTACACCCCAAAAGTATGTAAACTCTTCCATGTGGGGGAGTACAGAGGGGTGGTACCCCCTCTACGGGGTCTAGGGGGACTATCCCCTCGATTGGGGGGGTTTGGGGGCAAACGAGCCCCTGAAGGAAAAATTGCCTTGTAAATGTATATTGTAATTTCATTGTAAATCTGGACTATGCATTATAAGGTTCCATATCTAACGATAGAGATTATGTTAGGGATTTTTTCCCTAGAAGGAAACCCTCTTTTATGAGGGAAATGTATTGTGTCTATGGTTGACGACGAATATTATATTCTGAGATAGGAGACTATGAGAGAAAGAAGAGGAAGTTACAATGAGTTTGTTGTAGGTTGTATCCCTTCATATGCTGGATAATAGTAAAGGAAGGACCTGGAAATTTATCTGGTGCACGTATCCCACACTGGGTGAACCACCTAAATCTATGTCTCTATTGTATTGTGTATCTTATGTGTTTTGTTTCTGCATTAGTTTTATTTTATTGCTCCATAGTCCTGTTTTTCTAAAAACTGGTATCATAGCGAGAGGTAACTCATAAGAAAAGAGGGTAACTGGTTCGAGTGGGAGAAATGTCGGAAGATGAAAAGTTTAGCGTCGAGAAATTTAACAGCCAAAACTACTAGTTATGGAAGATGCAGATGGAAGACTATTTATATCAGAAGGATCTATTCCTACCATTGGGAAGAATAGAAAAGAAGTTGGTGGCTAAGAAGGATGAAGAATGGGACATTCTTGACAGAAAGGCTCTAGGAATGATACGACTGAGTCTGGTAGTGTCGGTGGCTTTCAATATTTCCAAAGAAAAGACAATGAAGGGTTTGATGGATGCATTGGCCAAATTGTATGAAAAACCCTAGGCATCCAATAAGGTATTTCTAATGAAGAGATTATTTAATATAAAGATGTCGGAGGTGGGTCTATTGCAGATCATTTAAATGATTTTAATATGGTTACTAATCAACTAAGTTCTGTAAAAGTGGACTTTGATGATGAGGTCAGAGCTCTTCTAATCTTGTGCTCATTGCCAAAAAACTGGAATGGCTTGGTCATGGTTGTAAGTAACTCTGTCTCTGGTTCAAATACTTTAAAATTTGATGATGTTTTCGGTGTTATCCTTAGTGAGGAAATGCGATGGAAAAGCATAGGTGAGACATCAAGAAATGTGTTGAACATGGAGAATAGGGGAAGACAAAAGGATAGAGGAAAGGGTTTTGGGAACCGTGGAAATTCTAGGAAGGGCAGATCCAAATCCAAACTTGGAAAGATAGAGTGTTGGAATTATGGGAAGAAAGGACATCTGAAGAAAGACTACAGAGCTCCAAAGAAACAAAGAGATGGATAGCAGGAGAGAAATCAGGAAGCAAATGTAACAGGTGATGTGTTACAAGATGCTTTGATTCTTTCTGTAGATAATATTTCTAAGTCTTGGGTAATAGATTCAAGGGCTTCATTTCATGCCACACCCCATAGGAAACATTTTCTAGATTATGTTCAAGGTGATTTTGGACAGGTTCATTTGGGTGATGATGTACCATGCAAAATTGTTGGAATGGAAAAGGTAAAAATAAAGCTTTTAAGAAATAGAAAGCTTTAGTTGAGAATGAGACAGGAAAAAGTTTGAAGTGTCTCAGATTAGATAATGGAGGTGAATATTGCAGCAAGGAGTTTGATGATTACTGTTCATACCATGGGATTTGTAGAGAAAAGATAATTCCAAGAACACCACAAGAAAATGGTGTGTCAGAAAGGATGAACAGGACAATCATGGAGGGTGCAAGGAGTATGAGATTGCATGCCTGTTTTCCCTTACAGTTATGGGTAGATGTTGTAGATACTATTGTTTACTTAATAAATAGAGGACCTTCAAGCTCTTTGGATGGTAGAATTCTAGAGAAGGAATGGACAGGAAAAAATGTAAACTATTCTTTTTTGAAGACTTTCGGTTGTGAAGCATTTGTCCATATTGATAAAGAAAATAGAACAAAGCTTGAGTCTAAATCCAAGAAGTGTACCTTTATTGGATACGGTGTAAATGATTTTGGTTATCGATTATGGGATTATGAAAATAAAAAAATCATTAGGAGTAGAGATGTCATATTCAATGAGAAGGTCATGTACAAAGATCAATTGCAGGGAAAGAAACAGGAAGAAGAAAAACAAGAATACACAGTGCTTGATGAGATCACTGAAAAACAAATTCCAAAGGAACTTGAAAATCAAAATGTACAACAACAGGAGCAGCAGGTACCTCAAACACCTGCAAGTGTTGTTAGAAGATCTACCAGGTTAAGTATACCCCTGAACGATACTCTCCTTCATTGTATTATTTATTGTTGACTGATTCTGGTGAACCAGAATGTTATGAAGAGGCAATGCAGGTAGACACCAAAAAGAAGTGGGAGCAAAGCATGAAAGAGGAAATGGATTCCTTGAAAAATAACCAGACTTGGGACTTGGCTCAATTTCCTGTGGGAAAAAGAGCATTGCAAAATAAATGGGTTTACAAGTTGAAGGAAGAAGATGGAGGAGAAAAGCGGTACAAGGCTAGACTTGTTGTGAAGGGGTTTGCACAAAAGAAAGGTATATATTTTGATGAAATATTTTCTCCTGTTGTTAAAATCACTTCAATTAGGACTATTTTAAGTCTTGTGGCAGTAGAAGATTTACATCTTGAACAGTTAGATGTAAAAACAACTTTTCTCCATGGGGATTTGGAGGAAGAGATTTATATGCAGTAGCCACAAGGGTATGAGGTAAAAGGGAAGGAGAATTTGGTATGCAGGTTGAAGAAGATCTTGTATGGCCTAAAGAAAGATCCAAGGCAATGGTATTTGAAGTTTGATAAGTTTATGACAGAACAGGGTTATAGTACATGTCATTCCGATCACTATGTTTATTTTAAAAGGCTAGAAAATTGAAGCTATACTATCTTGCTATTGTATGTAGATGACATGATTGTTGCAGAGTCGAATATGAAGGATATAAATGTGCTCAAGAAGAAATTATCCAATTCATTTGCGATGAAAGATTTGGGTGATGCAAAGAAAACCCTTCGTATGAGAATAAGAAAAGACAGGAAAAATCGCAAACTAACATTGTCTCAGGGTGAGTACACAAAGAAGGTGTTGGAGAGGTTTAGAATGCATAATGCAAAACCAGTTAATACACCTTTGGCCATCCATTTCAAATTAACTAAGAAAATGTGTCCCAAGACACAGGAGGAGATAGAATACATGTCCAGGGTCCCATATTCATCAGCAGTTGGTAGCTTGATGTATGCAATGGTTTGCACAAGACCAGATATTGCACATGCAGTGGGAGTTGTGAGAAGATATATGAACAATCTAGGTAAAGAACATTGGGAGGTAGTAAAGTGGATTCCCAGATACTTGAGAGGTACTGCTAATCATGCATTATGTTTTGGAGGTTCAAAAACTATTCTACAAGGATATGTTGATTCATATATGGCAGGTGATAAAGATAGCAAGAAGAGTACTACATGCTATGTGTTTACTATAGGTGGAAAAACAATAAGTTGGATTTCAAAATTGAAAAAGGTTGTTGCACTTTCAACAACAGAGGAAGAGTATGTTTTTGCTATAGAGGCTAGTAAAGAGATGATTTGGTTGCAGAGGTTTATGGAGGAATTGGGAAAGAAGCAAGAGAATAGCAGGTTGTATTATGACATTGAGAGTGACATTCATCTTGCAAAGAACTCAGCCTTCCATTCGAAGACTAAGAATATACAGTTGAGGTACCACTTCATACGATCTGCCTTGGAAGATGGACATTTGAAGTTGGAAAAGATACAGACTAGCCAAAATTCTGCAGACATGTTAACAAAGGGAGTAACTAGGGAGAAACTGAGTTCCTGCTCAGTTTCAGTTGGTATTCAAGAATGAAGATGAATATGAGAAATTTTCCAAGTCCAAGAAGGTTTAGAGTCCAGCATATACAATAGCGATGGAGTTGTTGAGATCAGTCTCCAAGTGGGAGATTGTTGGTTGTGGAGCCTGATTATCTTCCTAATTCAGAGGTCTTTTACTTTTAGCTGTGTTTATACCCCATGAAGTATTTACACCCCAGAAGTATGTACACTTTTCCATGTAGGGGAGTGTAGAGGGGGGGTACCCCCTCTGCGGGGTCCGAGGGAACTATCCCCCCAATTGGGGGGTTTGGGGGCAAGCGGGGGTTTGGGGGTGAAGCCCCCGAAGGAAAAATTGCCTTGTAAATGTATATTGTAATTTCATTGTAAATCTGGACCATTCATTATAAGGTCACAGATCTAAATATAGAGATTATGTTAGGGTTTTTTTCCCTAGAAGGCAAACCTCTTTTATGAGGAAAATTTATTGTAGCTATGGTTGATGGAGAATATTGTATTCTGAGATAGGAGACTGTGAGAGAAAGAAGAGTAAGTTACAGCGGATTTGTTGTAGGTTGTATCCCTTCATATGTTGGATAATAATAAAGGAAGGACCTAACAATTTCTCCGGTGGACGTAGCCCACACTAGGTGAACCATGTAAATCTGTGTCTCTATTGTATTGTGTATCTTCTGTGTTTTGTTTCTGCATTTGTTTTATTTTATTTCTCCACGGTCCTGTTTTTCTAACACACGAGGGAATTATTCCATAGAAGAAATTTTTGACTCCACTGGGGAAGGACATTGGATTTTATTTCCTTGGATCATCTCTACCTTTTTTCCACCTTAAGATAATTTTTATTGTTTGTTTCTGATCTATTTGTCTTTCTTTCCTTCTCATTCAAAATTTCACAAAATTATGGGATTTCTATGTCAAATGTTTCAAGTTTTAAGCCTCTTTTATGAGTTTTTGGGAAGGGTAGTGCTCCCATGTAGTGCATATGAGAGTGTTGATCTACAATTAGTGCTCCCCTGCAATTTATATCAGAGTGCTACAGTGCTCTGTTCCCTTGGAAAAAGGAGCGTTGGTCTCATTTTTTGGTGATTGTTTCCCTTTTTTTCTTACTTTTTCTCAATCTAATCTTACAGAGCTTTTTGCTCATAGAAATTTGAGCATCCTTGAATTTGTTTTCCTAAGAGTTAGCCATATAGCATTCATTTTTTTTTATCCCTTGAGTTTGTAAATTTTCCCTTAGTTGTGGTCCCCTGGGGTTAACAAGATCCCTTGGTTCTTTTTTCCTTTTTAGTTTATCTAATCTTCATCTCGTAAACCTTTCAGATTGCTGATATGTTTAGGACTATTCGTCAAATAAGGTTTGGAAAGGTTGCTTTGTTTTGATCCTTCTTTTCTTCATTTGAAACATCTCACTTTTTGGATGATTAGGACTCTTATGAAAACCTAGCTTAGATTTTCGTTTTCTTGTTACTCATCGTTTGAGGATTTTCATGAGTGTTTGTCTTTTTTGTCTTTTGCATCATTGAGTTCTGTATTGAACAAGTTATATCCTACTTGTTTTCCTTAAATTATCATCACTTTGAGTGGGCTTTGTTTGATTTATAATTTCCTCATAGTTCTTTGCATCAAACTTAGATATCTTTTGATCTGAAAGTTAAAGAAGAGAAAAGTTTGCATATCTCTTTTCATAGTTAATCAAACGAATAAATTTTGCATTCATTAGAAAGTTTTCTTTGGTTTATGTTTGGAAAAAGAGTTATTTTTTCATGTGCATTTCAGTTTTCAGAAACATTTTCTTGCTATCTTGGAATCATATAGATCCTAGAAATTGAAAGTTGCATTGTTTTGAGTGCTTTCTTGTGATTACAAAGAATAGAACTCTTCTCCTTCCCATACATTAAATTCATCGAAAGAAAGAACTGCATATCATTCTCTCGCATTATGTTGGATTCGAGTCTCTTATAGATCATTAGTTTCATATCCATGAACCCTTTGAGTTAAAATCCATTGAAATCAACCACGCGCTAATTAAATCAACTCAGATATTTTTTGTTTTTAGAACACCAACAATAGCTTAGGATTAGGGTCTTTGGACTAGGTGAAGTGAGTGAATTTTCCAAGACTACTAAAGAGACTCTAGAACACTAAAGAGCGTTTAAATACAACTTTTGTATAAGAATAGATGGGAACCTCCTCTCACAGAGGGGCTAAACATGCAGTCATGTGCGGGAGAGAAGAGAAGATTACCCCTCCAAAGCTTAACCAATCATAGCGGAAAGATTGCATATTGGGGGATATTATGGAGAAACCACTGGTTTCATTTGGTCTCAGTGCTTCATGAACTTCGAATCCATTCGGGGTCCTTTGGAGTCCTACTGGTCCACTTGTCTTCAGTTCTTTTGAAGCGCTTCAAACTTTGGTATCCTTCCCATACGTTTGGTCTTGACTATCGACTGTACCCCCCCAGAGGCTGACTGTGAGTTGGTAACATTAGTGGCCTTTCCTACGTAGCTACAGAGGTGACTGTGGGTGGACTCCCAAGGCACCTAGGGTAGATGCCATATCACACTCTCAGTACCCTTGGAGGGTGATCCTGCCAAAGAGAGGGTTTCTTTCACTAAGAAGGGTTGTTATGTGAAGGTCAGGGTTGTTAGTACTCTGCAATTTTCCCAAGGCTATGGAGGCATTCACAGAGGCAACATCAAAACCACTTCGAGTCAGGGATCTAGCCCACCGAGACTCAGAGAGGGATCTCTCTATCAAATTTAAATTTGTTTGAAATAGGATATTAGGATAGTTATGTAGAATAGGGTTTATTTTTATTTGAGGTGTTTGGCTGAATGATTGCTTTAGAATCCCATTGGGATATGGGGTCTGTGTCAAAACTTAAGGTCAGATAAACAAATTTTAAAGGGATTCTTCACAGGGAGATATAGCCAAGATACTGGATCGATTAATATAAAATGTGATGGAAAGATAGAACATGTGAGAGGTTCATTTGAGTAAAGAAGCATTTAAGAATTTCTTTAACTCAAAATCAGAAGAATAACATGCAAATTGATAAAAGGCCAGATACAGAGTACCCGAGGTAAATTTTGTTCTTTCACTTCCTTTTAATAGTTGGAATTAGAAAACAAGATAATAACAGAGTAAGAAAACATTAACATAGCAAGAAAAACATCACCAATGTCTAGATGCAAGAATCCTATGCACCAATTCCTTTGTATTACTGGTGGATCTAAAAAAATACAGAGAACAACCTTTCTGAGTGCAATGATCAACACCTTTTACATTAAAATCATCTGAATAAATAGGAGAGATCCCCAACAAGTTTTTTAAGTCGGATTTAACCTCCTTGGCCAAAAATAGCCACAAATCCCCCAAAATTTGGAATTGTCCGCCATGAAAGACAGGCCGAATGTTTGCAAAAAAGAGGTCCACTTAGACATCTGTTTCTCTTTAATTATTACACCTGGGAAAAAACTGAAGAAGTTTATTGTATATGGGCATGTGATGGACAAAAACCACCTTTGGATTCGCCAAATTTTCCTCCATCTCGCCGTAACAGCTCCCGTAAAATCAAGACTGTAACAAAAAAATGGAAAAATGGAAAAAAGGGTCTCTAAGATGGCTTTGATTCTCCCTACTCATGGAACCTGTGAAAAAACTGAGAGAGGTTTTTGTTATTCATCCCGTTAAGGAAAACAACCTCTCTCAGTTTCTTAAAATTAATTTTTTTTCGCCCGGAATAGGTTTCAGAAGAAGACATACTGAACAGGCAAAAATGGGCGATTTTTTAAAAAATATTGGGGAAAGTGGTTTTTTTTTCAAGAAGGCGATATTCCAGACTCCCCCCTGAGATGGTA
>JASDQU010245388.1:93873-109921 GCA_032191745.1 Picea mariana | reverse complement strand
GGGGGCGGTCCAGAATTTTTCTTATTCATTGATTTGGTTTTAATGGGATGTGATGTATGCATGAAGTTGGGTGAGTAGACTTAGGGTAGTGTTTTTATTTTTTACTTTTTGTTTTTAATTATATATGTTTTTTTTTTATGTTATATTTTGTTTTTTTTTGTTATATTTTGTATTATATTTTAATTGTTTTGATTTATATTTTTTAATATGTTTTTTATTATTGTTTTTGTGTTTTATTTTATTTTATTTTATTTTATTTATTATATTTTGTATTATTTTTAATATTAATTAATAAAACATTAACCTAATCACTAATCATCTAAATTAATTATTAATTAATCAATCAATCAATTAATTAATTTTTAACAAGATTTAACCTAGCTTATTTATCTAATTATACTAACATTATTAATTAATATAATCGTTTTATTGTTATTTTTAGCCTAAGTTTGTTTATGCATGGATGAGCGGTGGGCGAGAGGTAGTCAACGGGATAAAGGATAAGGGAGTGAGGGCATAGCATGGATGAAGGATGCAGCAGAGTGATGGAGGATCGGTCGAAATGAATGAAGGGGAGAAATGGAATCAACCGAGCCAGACTTCATCATTATGAGAGAAATTCCTAATCGACAGTCGAAGAATCAAGTTACCTATAATTATAGGACCCGAACAAGGGTAAATGCTTCTCACTTCTTTGTTGGTGGATTGATAACCCGTCTTCGGAATATCCTTAAGTCTGTTGTTTCTTGGTTGATTTATTTTATTTTTTACAAGAGTGTCTTTTTTTGTTTTGCATAGTCGGCCTTTGAATCGGAATTTTCATAGTATACAAGGTATGGAACCTAACACTCAGGAACCACAACATAATATTTCTTATGAAGCAGTGATCGTAGATAACACTTCTGAAACTGGGAGCGTTGTTCCTAGAAGTGGCCATCACGTTGAAGAACCAGTCCCAACCTTCGTAGAAAGCTTGACATATTTTGTGAATCCTTTCTTTACTAATCCACTTGGCCAACCACTCTTTGATCCATCATCCACGAGATACGTTGATTCCTTTTCTTCTTACTATTTACTACCTGGTTCCACCACTACACCATCCTTTGGCATGAACCCACCGATTTTTGGTTTTTATGAAGGACTTGGGAATTCATATTTTTCCACAACTCCTATAGTTAATACTTTTGGTGTTTATTCTTTACCGGAAACATCGTTGAACCAGGTAATCCTGACTCAGCCACTTACGCATTCATCTCCTCTTTCACATGAGTTAGGTAATATTCTTTCTTCATTTTTTCCACACATGCACATGCCAAGTGCCTTACTTGGTCGTCTCATAGGTAAAATATTCAGCAATCAAGTCATTCACACAACCAAAGTTACACAAGCTACTAAACCTCTATCTCACACACAAAAAATTAGTACTCCCTACATTGGAGATCAATCTTCAATGGGAGGCCAATTTTCAACTAGGGGGCAACCTGTTGTTGCAGGGAAAATTTTTACTGTGGGAAATAATACATGGTTGAAACATCAACAAGCATGGGGGAAAACCACTCTTGAAAGTCCTTCTATCCATACTACCACTAGTATGTATCTTGTACATCCATATCCAGGAGTTTTGAATCCTTTGTGGACTCAACCCAATATGGCGGACATTCCTCTGCAAGGAACTATGCCCTATCAATCCGTAAACCCCACTATTCAAGAACAACAGTCCCTTTCACTGCCATACATTGGGGGACCAAAAGATTAAACACATTATGTAGGATGTTCTTCTGTTCAATCACAATACATGTGTAGAAAAACAATACAACCACCTTACATAGGTGGACAACCCGAACATCCACCATATTTGGGAGGACCATCTAGTCTTGTCACCTTGCTACAACCTAGATACAGTCCTACTAGTGTTACCACATAATATGGTTATCACCAATATCAACAAACTAACTAACAACTACCATTCTTGGCTACATTAGATCTGATAGATTTGTCGCATTTAACAAACAATCCCATCTTTCATGCCCTGTTTTGGCCCACCATCCCTGCCAAATTACCATCTGACATTGTAAAATTTTATGGAAAACATGTTGGGGATCCTAACAATCATGTTATTAATTTCCACTTATGGTGTTCTTCCAACTCTTTGATGGACGATTCAATTCATCTTAGAATTTTTCAGAGAACACTTATAGGTGCAACAGAAAAATGGTAGATTGAATTGTCGCGTAACTCTTTTGTTGACTTTAACTATCTTTCCATGGATTTCCTAACATATTTTTAGTTGCCTATACAGTACAAGACTGGTATATAACTTTTGAACTCTCTCCAACAATCCTCTTCTACCCACATATTTGATCATATTCATGAGTGGAGATGATAGGGATGGTTGATTAAAGCTCTAATTCCAGACCAACTCCTCACAGACTGGTTTACAAAGTCGCTCTTTTCTCCCATCACCCACAATGTTGCTATGAGAAAAATAGTTATTGAGGAGCAGGCTATCATCTATGCATAGTATTTGGACTTGGTTTATTCCCATTGTGGAACACTTTACGATCTTATCCCTAATTATCCTCGTCTGTCGAATGATCTGTCAAGACCTGCTCCAGAATCTAATTTTGTTCCAAAAACAACAACCAGTTCTGCTCCTACTTAAATATTCGAGGTGAATATGGTCCAATCCACTTCAGCTTAGAAACCAGGAAGTAAAAATAAACACAAGGGAAAATCCCATAAATATTATAACGAGAAGGATAATCCTAAGTCCGTTGATACTCAACCGACAAGGAAACCTAAATCTCCTTGTATGATTTGTGGAGAATACCACTAGATGAAAGACTGCCCTCATCGTATGGTTGTCATGATATATCTGAAAGGTACCTCCCAACTGGGTCAGTAGAAAATTTTGGTTGCACAAAACCCTATCCCTTCACAAGAAGATGAACCGGGTCATTCCCACCATGGGGATGCTTCCATAAGCACCTCTAAGGTGTACATGTTTAAGATGGCTAATGTCACAACTCATGAAAATAGCTATGACACTCCTCTAGGTGATCAGACTAAAGAGAAGAATTTCAACCAACCTTCTAACTCTACTCCTCCTCCATCTTCCAATCCTCTGCATATTGAGAGGATTATTTCTGATGCAGTGTTGTGCTTGACCAAGAGTGTAACTCAAAAAGTTACATTTAATCCAAATTCCTAGGCTGCCCAAAACTACAACATTGTTGAAGATTTGGCACTAGCGCCTTACTCTATGTCAACCCTCAAAGTTATACAAAACTGTCCAAGTCAACGTAGAACCATGTTGTTAGCCATTAGAGCCATGGACCCTGAGGTGTCGAACCTGATTATGTTTAATCTATATTATTTTAAAGAGAGAGTCTCCCATCAATTAGCATTCCAAATTCAATTTTTGGTTAATGGACATACCATCCATCATATTGTTTTGGATAGGGAGCCTCCACTTGTGTCATGTATTTTCCTTGTTGGAGAGCCCTTGGTTCTCCTGCACTTACCCTGTCCCCTACCACCTTGAAATCATTTGATGGACATGGTTTCAAACCTCACAGAATCTTTCAATCTTTCACTGTTATGTTCAAGGATAAAACTATTTCGGTTGATCTCAAAGTCATTGACACATCCTTGGATTATAATTTGTTACTTGGTCATAGTTGGTTCTATGCAATGACTATCATCACATCTTCATTGTTTCATATCTTATGATTTCCCCATCAAGGAAAGATTATAACTATTGACCAACTCGAGTATACAACTCCAGATCTTAATAATGTTGTAACAAATCGTGTCCCTTTTCTAGGACATATTAATTTTGAGAGTGTACATGTAGCTCTTCTAAAGGATTCCTCCCTCGTGGGCATTTTTCCTTTTCCCGCTCCTCCCACCATGCATTTTTCCACCCTAAAAATGATTTTGACTCAGGTAGGACAATCCTTAGATTCATCTCATTATTTGGTAGTTCCTGGTCTCGACGAGCACAGTTCGTTGTCTCTGTAAAGCTCATTAAAAAATTAAACATACGCCCCTCTGTTAAAATCGATTCTCACTCTGGATCAAGTACTCAAACCTTATTTTCCTCCACCTCATGAAAATTTTCCCATTAGTAACCAGAAACCTAAACGAGGAAAGAAGAAGAGTCATTGGAGGAAATGACACTTAGGGGGTAGATCTCCAGCCTCTAGACACCGTGCTAGAACAAAACCACCAACTTATTCCAAAGAAGCTGGGGGAAAACCACCTCTAGAGAGACACACTCCTAGGAGTGATCCTCGTTCGAAGGTCATTCCCATCACAACATAGTAGTCTTTTTATGGAACGAGCTTAGTCTTTGTTCTTTCTTGTGCTCATAAATACATGAGAATAAGTTACCGATATTAGTCTTTATTCTTTCTCGTGCTCATAAATCTAGGAGAATGTAACCGAGTATACTTTTATCAATTTTTCAGACTTGTAAAGGTTATATGAAAAAGGAACCTCTTGGAGTATTATTTAAGCTCTTTTCAGACTCTTTAAACATGAAAATATTTCTAAGTGATCTTGCTTCCTTTCAAACTCATTAAAAGTTTTGAAAAGGCATTTTTCAAGTGATATTTTATCTCTTTTTTGGCCCTGCGAGATTAATTATGAAAAGGAACACTCTAATCAAGAATGATTAGAAGAGTTCTCCCATGTATTTTTTTTTACTTTTTCGGACTTCAGAGACTAAAATCATGAAAAGGGACAACCCCAGAGTCATCTTTAAGTTCTTTTCAGATTCTCTAAACATGAAAAATCACTGAGTTTTCCTTCTTTGGACTCACTAAACTACACATTGAAGGACCCATATGGTAACAAACCCCTACTTCTTCTAGTTTGTTAAATAAAGGAAGGGGAACTTACCGAAGGTGAGTTATATTGAGCATGTGTTACCCTCCTTGAGCTCGTTAAATGAAAAATAGGTACTCATCTATCTGGCTGGGGGAAAAATTTAAGGAAGTAGGTTAAGTTTTTGAGAATTATTTATGGTATATTTTGTCTCCCTTGAACATGGCACATGTTTTAATCTCATCTTATAGTTCGGTAATTCGCTTGTCTCTGAGTCATACCAATTCCATGTGTCACCATAATTTTTCATCCAGTTAAAGAGTGCTATTATTGTCTTCACATTACATTCTTGGTACTTGTCAATTCAATGCTACCAAGTTGGTTTTCATGCCTCATCATGTTCAAGGGAAGTTTCACTTCAAACCATCTATATATAGTATTGCCAGTTTCCATTTCATTTGTCAGTCCATACTCATTCAATTCACCATATTATATCACTTTCCTATGTCACTTTCATGTCGATCATGGGGGGATACATCAAGACCCTCCTTCGATGAGTCTTTTCCTATCGACTTCAACATATCATTGAAGAATTAGACTTAGAAACCAGTTAGTACCTTGGTACATGGATGCCTCAATCACAGGCCTCCTCGCTTCCAAAAATAGGTCCACATTCGTTGGAATGTACTATGGTACCTTGGGAGTCATTTCCATCATTGGTGATTTCCCTCGCACTTGTTAACGATATAGACCAATGACCGGTAATCAAGTGGTTTCTACCATGTTCAACATTAAAACATCTATTCACATGGCTAGATTCGTACCACATCATGATTGGGATGAAGACCCTAGGATGAGAGTTCACTCTATTATCTGCTTTGCCCAGGCTACAAAGGAGATCATTTGAGCATGCTGATATATATACTGTCACATAGATCCACATTGTATTGGTTTGTGGCTATGTTTTATCATCTCATAGATCCACTGTGTATTTTTCGTGGCTACGATCAGTTCATGTCATGGAGGTATGGATCCACATTGTATATTTGGTGTCGATATCCTTAATCAATATTTTTCATGAATCAGTGGTGTATTGTTGGGTGACCATGCTTTGAGTCATCTCATATTCCAAGTATAGGTATGCATGCCTTAGAAATGGAACATATTTTAATATTTTTTTATGGTTGTTTGCAGCTTCTTCAAGGTTCTCCAACTCCACGCCCTTGCATTGAATAATTGTAAAGTGTTTCAATCATCGATTTCTCTTCTGACCTCACACTTTAGGGGGAAATATGTTACACACCACAATTCCACACTTAATTACCTCACCCTAAGTGTCACAAGTGTCATGAAAGTGTCACATACAATGACACCATGAAAAACCATTTTTCACAATCAATAATCAATGTGGAGGAGAAATATATTATATGAAGGTCAAAATACTATGTGCACATGAATTAATTATTAATATCCATAAAAGGAAATTAATTTAGTGTGAGAATCCACCTCACATTTAGTTTCCTATTTTTAAGGAGAGTTTGAGAAGCTCATGGATGGTTAAGATATTTTCTCAAACCAAAATCCTAATTTGGTGGATCTTGAGAGATATTTCCTCCTTAAAATCCTTGAGAGATATTTTCTCCCTAAAAATGTTGGAGATCCCTTTTTAGTGGATCTTATGAGTGATATTCTCCATGGTGGTTAAGCCTCCAAATTATATATAATGAGGGATTTTCATGGAGAAGGGAGGAAGATTTTGGATATTGATGCAGGCGCACCCGCAGGCACGTCCGCTCACAGGATCTTTTCCTTCCTCGGCCCGAAGAACACTAATCGATCCTTCTATTTCCCTATAGGGAAATTTATACCCATAGCACTATTCGCGCGATCCCCTCTCTCTACTTATCGGAGAATTGGAACTCATGGCTTTGCGAGTTCAAAGGTCGAATGCTATACTCTCGAATCACCGAGGCCCGATACCTCACTCAACGCTGACTTTATCTTACCCTATCGGGACTTCTGCTCCATCACGATTTTGCTACTCGCGATATCGAACGCTTTGGTTTACCGACTCCCGATACTCGATGTGACGAATCTCTGATGCACACATGCAAGTTGACCTTTCCACCTCCCATCACTTCTATCGGGATTTCGGGGTTCGCGAGATCGTGAATCCTAATGCCAAAATGTTCAAGGCTTTACTTTCCCTGAACTTCGATAAAGTGTGCCACCTGTCTTCCACCAATTCTTGTAGCCCCACTATCCATTCACCGTCGAAATATCGTGTTTTAAGATTCCACACTGTCGGAGTATCCTGTCCTCAAGAATCCTGATACGTCGAACCTTGACTTCTTTGGATCTTCTGACACGCGCCCAAAATATGGACGGTTCTGAGTTCGTCGGGATATCGCGGATCATGATATTTCAATTCCTGTTGCAATAATTTGGAGTTTCGACTCATGAAACCCCAATATGTCGATCCACGAGAAGATCCAACAGTCCTCGTGGCCCTGATTAATTGCTCTGCCCCTCCTGAGCTTCAAACCTTTAGTGAATGTGACGTCGTATCTCCTCTGCACCTTTCCAATATTTAATGGCTTACGGTGATTCGCGAATTCTCCTTGGGGAATTCCGACCGTCCGTTCCTTCCTGATGAATTCTGCGAAATGAATCAAGTACTTCCTCCATGAAGACTTGTTCGCCTGTGCGCAAACTTGCAGCGCCTGCTTGAATACTTCAAACACAACTTCCCTGTGAAATCCTTCGACAAATTCAAAGATATATCCTTCCTAAGCTTCCTTATGACTCTCCAGTCCTCCAGAAATCCTCTTGCATGCACTCCTTGCGGAAAACCTTCAACCACGTCTAAATGTTGAAGTATTTGACTCTGCACACACCTGCAGTAGCAGTCTTTCAATACTCTTCTCTCAGGTTTGCAACCCTRAAACTTCACTTAGCATGTGCACTCCTTGCACATTTCCTATGCCCACTGCACTTCGAGATGAATGAGAACAAAAGYTGCCTCTATCTGAACCCTCTGTCAACTTACTTCTTGTGGACAATTCAACTGCACTCCTTGCAGGAATCTTTTGGCTCAGATAGAGAAACAATTGAAACTCATTCCTTCACCCTCTCAGACTTCAATTCAACTATGAAATCACATACACAGCATATAAAAGCAAATGTATAACTAKAAGCAAACATTCATGAGCATATCAACATCAATACACAGAGAACAGATGACCATGAATTTGAATCAAAGCTTTCTTCTATTAATTCAAATGCATGTACATGGGTGTTCTTTACACAACTCTCTGCTTCTCCTATGCTCTTCTCCTACTTCAATAATGTTACAATACACAATGAGGGTGTCTATATCCCGTTTCCCTCTTGCGCTCTAAAGCTATCAAATCTGGAATTAAATTTCTATCTACCTGCATTAACTATCTTAAATGTCGTCTATCTACTAAGGATGAGAGCTATCCGCTCATGGCCCATTTACAATATGCAAGTGTGCTTCATCTTAATGTCTCATTTAATATTTACACAACAATTCCAAAGTGTTTTCAAAACTTGTGCTGGCTTGTCCAGCTGTCTTCTGCTTCCGCGTTGGCTCGCTTGATGTGTTGGCGATGCTCTTGCATCATACTCCCTTGCTTGAAAACTTTCATGGGCTCATGTCCATGAGCTCTTGCATGGTCTGTCCATGCTTCTGTATTACCACTTTTCTCTCCCAGCTGGCATCTTCAAATGGATGGTTCTTCCACTTGACTAGATACTCAAAATATTGCTTTCGCCTGGTCCTCTTGCTCATTCTCTTGTCCAGTATGCATTCCATCTGTGGCTTATCTGCAACTAGCAATTGTTTCATCCACTAGATCACTGGCTGCTCAGTTCCAGTCTCTGTTCCTCCAGCCCTGTATGGGTATAAGTCTGTGACATTGAATATTAGAGATATTCCGATCCCATCCGGTAACTCAATCTCATAAGCATTTTCTCTGAATTTTCTCAAGACCTTACATGGTCTGATTTTCTTCATTTTCAATTTATTATATGTTCCTCTCAGGAACCTTTATTTTATCAAATGTACCGGAACCAGATCACCAACCTCGAACTGAAGTTGTCTCCGATGCTGATTTTCTCTGTGCTTATACTCCTGGCTTGATTCCAGCAACTGCTCCTTCACCTTGCTGTGAAGTTCTTTCATCGCCTCTGCAAATTCCTCTGCACTAGCGCTGCTAGTCGTAGTCTATTCTGAACCCCTCAGTTTAGAAACTCCTCTCAGCTGCATACCATACACAATCTGAAATGGACTCTTCCCTGTGCTCCTATTCACTGATTCATTATATGCAAACTCTGCCTGTGGTAATATATGGTCCCACTGGCTATGGTGCTCTATCACCAAGCTTCTCAGCAAGTCTCCCAGACTCTTGTTCACCACTTTTGTTTGCCCATCTGTCTGAGGATGATAAGCCAAACTAAATGCCAAGTTAGTTCCCATCTTCTTCCATAAGGTCCTCCAAAAATGCCCTATGAATTTGGTATCTTGATACGAAACAATACTTTTTCAGCAACCCATGAAGTTGAATGACCTCTTTAAAAAACAAATTTGCGATGTGAGTCACATCACTGGTTTTCTGGCATGGGATGAAGTGTGCCATCTTGGAAAATCTATCCACCACCACAAAGATTGAATCAACACCTCTTTTTGTTCTCGACAACCCTAATACAAAATCCATGCTAATTGCCTCCCATGGATGCTCTGGTATGGGAAATGGCTGATAAAACCCTGCATTCTGCTTCCTTCCCTTCGAATGCTGGAAAATTATGCATCTGTCCACAAATATTTTGAAATCCGCTCACATTCCCGGCCAAAAATATGACTCATTCAATTTCGCGAATGTTTTGTCATGACCAAAATGTCCTGCCAATCCACCACTGTGTTTTTCCTTCAGCAAGTTCTCCCTCATGGAGCATTTCGGAATACATAGTTGATTGCCTCTGAACAACAATCCTTCCTAGATCATATAGTCTATCCAAGGGCTTCTATCTTTGAGAATTGGATTCTCATCTACTTCATACGCTTCCCTAAAATCTGGGTCCTCTGCATACATATTCCTGAGATCCTCAAACCCCAATGTTTTGACTCGGAACTCTTGCAACAACAAACACTTCCTACTCAAAGCATCAGCAAATTTGTTAGCAGTACCAGAAATATGCTTGATAACAAGTGTGAAATTATGCATATACTCAACCCATTTTACATGTTTCTGATTCGACTTCTCCTGTTGAGTCACAAACTGCAGTGCATGATTGTCACTATACAATACAAATTCTTTCGGGATCAAGTAGTGCCTCCATTTCTTCAATGCATGTATGATAGCATAGAATTCCTTATCATATGTGGAGTACTTCAATTTCGCCTCATTCAACTTCTCGCTGAAATACGTGATTGGCTTGTCTTCTTGACTTAAGACTGCCCCGATTGCAAATCCGCTTGCATCGCATTTCACCTTATGCCTTTTCTTCACTGTCTCCATCATCGCTGCACTAATTCCACTGAAATTCCTGATGAACTTCTGGTAGAAACTAGCCAAACCATGAAAACTTCTCACCTCAAAGATATTCTTCGGTGATGGCCAATTCTTGATTACTTCCACCTTATCTGGATCCATCCTCAACTCATTAGCCGAAATAACAAACCCCAAGTAAATGAGTTCTGTCTTCATAAATGAGGACTTCTTCATATTTATCAACAGCTTCTCCTGCTGTAATCTCTTCATCACTGTAGCCAAATGCTTCAAGTGTTCTGCCAGTGATTTACTGTAAACCAGTATGTCATCCAAATACACAATGACGAACTTCCCGATGAACTCCCTCAGGACTTCGTTCATCAACCTCATAAAGGTACTTGGCACATTTGTTAAGACAAACGGCATAACAAGCCATTCATACAAACCCTCAGTTTTTTTTAATGTTGTCTTCCATTCATCCCCTTCTCTCATGTGAATCTGGTGGTATCCTCTTTTCAAATCAATCTTTGAAAAGTAATTTGCTCCGCTCAAGCAATCCATCAGATCATCCATCCTTGGCAATGGAAATTTGTACCTAATGGTTATCTTATTGATCACCCTCAAGTCAGTACACATCCTCCAGCCTCCATCTTTCTTTGGACTTAGTATTGTTGGAACAGCACATGGACTCAAGCTTTCTTTGACTAACCCTTTTTCCAACAACTCCTGGACTTGTCTTTTGGCCTCTTCGTTTTCTTGCGGCGTCAACCTGTACACGGCTTTATTTGGCAAATTGGCTCCTAGTATGAGATCAATATGATGAATCACACTCCTCACCGGTGGCAACGAATGAGGTAGTTCGTCCACTATAATGTCAGCGAACTCCTCCAGCAGTTCCTGAACCTCATCTGGTAAATCATCCACTCTTGTGCTAGTTAGAACAATCCTCGGTTTCCTGACCACAAAGAATTGTGGATCCTCATTCTTCTTAACCTTGGTAAGAAGTTCCTTTCCACTCATGAGAACTACTGTGTTGCTTACTTCCAGCTTCACCTCCTTATCCTTTATCGGAAGCAACATGTGTGTCCTCCCATTCTTCTCCAGGGTATATGTGTTCATTCTCCCATCATGAATCACATTTCTGTCATATTTCCATGGTCTACCCATCAATAGATGACAAACATCCATGGGAATAACATCACATAAGATCATATCATTATATCCACCTATCTTAAATTCAACCAAGCATTGTTTAGTGACAGTTACCTGGTGTCCTTTTTGTAGCCATGAAACTTTGTATGGGCTTGGATGATTAGTCGTCTCCAGCTCCATCTTCTCTACCATCTCTATAGATACAAGATTATCCGTGCTACCACTGTCTACAATGACCTTGCATACCCTGTCCTTGTTCTTGCAAGCAGTCCTGAAAAGTCTGGTCCTTTGGACTGAGATTTCCACCTTCTTCTCAGGTGTCAAAAGGAATTTTCGCATCATGAGCGATCTTCTGCCTTCAGCGTCTTCTGCCTCAACATCCCGCCTCTGTGATTCGGTGATGTGAGCTTCTCCAATGTCCTTCTTTTTCTCTGGACACTCATAAGACTTGTGCCCATTCTTTCCACATGTGAAGCAAGTAATTGCTCCACCTCTTCCTCTACCTCGACCTCTAGTACGAGGAAAAGTATTGCCATCAGCATAATCTCCTCTCTGCTCATTATGTTGTCCTTTTTGCTCATCATATTGCTGCCCTTGTTGTGAGGTTCCACCTCTCTCTGTACGAGTCTAAGGTTTCTTCCATTTCTCCCTGGGCTTCTGATACTTTTTATGGGCAACTACTTTGCCTCTGGGTTGGCTTCTACCTCGGCCCCTCTAACTCTGCTTACGACTCAGCTTATCCTCAGCTTTCAGAGCCATCTGATAAGCATCTTCCACCATTCGGATGGTTACCATGCTCATCTCATCCTGGATATCATATCTTAGGCCATTCATATACCTGGCAACTTTTTCATCATCGCTCTCCCGATGACCCGCCCTGATGTTCAGTCGATAGAATTCCTCAGTGTATTCTTTCACTGTCATCAGCTTCTGCCTTAGGTTCTGCATTCTCCTGAATAGAGTAATTTGATAATCCCTGGGGATGAATTTTTCCTTCATCTTCGCGATCATCCTATCCCAGCTTTTAATTTTCTGCTTTCCCTTGCAGTGTCTATCAGCTTGTATCTCATCCTACCACAATGCTACATGTCCCTTCAAGCACGTAATAGCATGCTTGAATTTCTTGTCTTCTTCGACGTATTCATAGTCGAAGTATGTGTCGAGAGCTCTAATCCAGTCTAGAAGCTCCTTTTCATCCAGATTTCCTTCGTAAACTGGAATGTCCATTTTCGCTCTTGCACCCATCCTGGCAATAGCTTTGATCAAACGCTCATTTGATGCATCTTCAGATGCAACTTCCTCTTCACGTTCAGCCTCAACTTCACTCTCAGAATCACTGAGATCTCCAGCACTAACTGTGCGTCTTTGTGCTGTCTCCATGTCTTCAAGTCTTGCTCGGAGATCACACATCTGTCTCTCCATTTCTGGATTTGTCGTCTGCTTGCCTCTTCTTCTCACCTCCCTATCCTTTGGATCAGGTGACTATATTTGTCTACTCTGTAGCATGATGAATTATTCTTCTCTGCTACAGAAAGAAAAGAATCTTTCTGGGCTCTGATACCAAACCTGACACAGGCACACCCGCAGGCACGTTCTCTCACATGATCTTTTCCTTCCTCGGCCCGAAGAACACTAACCGGTCCTTCTATTTCCCTATCAAGATATTTACACCCACAACACTATTTGCGCGATCCCCTCTCTCTACTTATCAGAGGATCAAAACTCGCAGCTTCATGAGTTCAAAGGTTGAACGCTATACTCTTGAATCACCGAGGCCCGATACCTCAGTCAACGCTGACTTTATCTTACCCTGTCGGGACTTCTGCTCTATCGTGATTTCGCTACTCGCGATATCAAACGCTTTGGTTTACTGACTCTTGATACCTGATGTGTCAAAGCTCCGACGCACATGTACGAGTTGACCTTTCCACCTCCCTTCACTTCTATCAGGATTTTGGGGTTCGCGGGATCGTGAATCCTAATGCCAAAATGTTCAAGGCTTTACTTTCCCCAAACTCTGATAAAGTGTGCCACCTGTCTTCCACCAATTCTAGTAGCCCCACTATCCCTTCACCATCGAAATATCATGTTTCACGATTCCACACTGTTGGAGTATCCTATCCTCAAGACTTCTGATATGATGAACCCCAACTTCTTTGGATATTTTGACACGCGCCCAAAAGATGGACGGTTCTGAGTTCATTGGGATATCGCGAATCGCGATATCGCAATTCCTATTGAAATAATTTGGATTTTTGACTCACAAAACCCTGATATGCTGATCCACGAGTAGATCCAACGGTCCTCGTGGCCTTGATTAATGGCTATGCCCCTCCTGAGCTTCAAACCTTTAGTGAATGTGATGACGTATCTCCTCTGCACCTTTCCAATATTTAACGGCTTACGGTGATTCACAAATTCTCCTTGGGGAATTCAGACCATCCGTTCCTTCCTGATGAATTCTGTGAAATGAATCAAGTACTTCCTCCACAAAGACTTGTTTGCCTGTGCGTAAACCTGCAGCACCTGCTTGAATACTTCAAACACAACTTCCTGTGAAATCCTTTGATGAATTCGAATATCTATCCTTCCTGAGCTTCCCTACGACTCTCCAGTCCTCCAGAAAGCCTCTTGCACGCACTCCTCATGGAAAACCTTCAACCACGTCTAAATGTTGAAGTATTTGAATTTGCGCACACCTGTAGTAGCAATCTTTCAATAATCTTCTCTGAGGTTCATAACCCTGAAACTTCACTTAGCCTGCGCACTCCTTGCATAGTTTCTGTGCCCACTGCACTTCGGGATGAATGAGAACAAAAGATGCCTCTATCTGAACCCTCTGTCAACGCACTCCTTGCGGACAATTCAACTGCACTCCTTGTAGGAATCTTCTGGCTTAGATAGAGAAACAATTGAAACTCATTCCTTCACCCTCTCAGACTTCAATTCAACTATGAAATCACATACACAGCATATAAAAGCAAATGTATAACTAGAAGCAAACATTCATGAGCATATCAACATCAATACACAGAGAACAGACAACCATGAATTTGAATCAAAGCTTTCTTCTAATAATTCAAATGTCTGTACATGGGTGTTCTTTACATAGCTCTCTTCTTCTCCTATGCTCTTCTCCTGCTTCAATAATGTTACAATACACAATGAGGGTATCTATATCCCGTTTCCCTCTTGTGCTCTAAAACTATCAAATCTGGAATTAAATTTCTATCTACCTGCATTAACTATCTTAAATGTCGTCTATATACTAAGGACGAGAGCTATCTGCTCAAGGCCCATTTACAATATACAAGTGTGCTTCATCTTAATGGCTGATTTAAGATTTGCGCAACAATTCCAAAGTGTTTTCAAAACTTGTGCTGGCTTGTCCAGCTGTCTTCCGCTTCCGCGCTGGCTCGCTTGATGTGTTGGTGATGCTCCTGCATCAAATATCAAACTTATGATCTTGGGAGCATTGTGAAAGGGCTAGAAAAGGAGGACTTGGGTAAGCTTATGCAACACCATCCATGATTATAAGTATCTCTTTAAAGTTCTCATCAATATTACTTAGCCTATTCCCTTCAAGATTGTGTATTGTTGCATATGATTGTTGATATTGATAGATGAATTTGATTAGTATAATCTTGTAGAGTAGAGTAGAGTAGGAGTTATTTGTCTTTTTTTTGTCCATTGCATTGCAATTATTGAGTGGTGATGAAGAGTTTGGAGATCAAGATCAGATCAGGGGCAACGAGGATGAACCACAAAATAAGTTGCATCACACTTTCTTCATTCTCTTTCTCTTTCTGATTAGGTAATTTAATTCAAAGGGATATTAGTGCCCATTTGTATGTTTCTGTCTTGGTATTAGGCAGGGGTGATTTTAAGAACCCCCCCTAAATTTATATGTATAATAAATGGGCGAATCCCCATGATACATAGGAAAAATTGAGGGCTATTTTATCAATAATATAAAATGTATATATAATTTTTTGGCGAATATTTTAGTCAATTATATAATCTTGTAAAATATTGGCGAATATTTCACTGAATTATAAAATCTTGTAAAATATTGGCGAATCTTTCACTAAATTATAAAATCTTGTAAAATATTGGCGAGTGGTGTTGGGTAAACAAATGGACTTCACACAACATTTCACCACATCTACTACAGTAAAGTCGACCAAAATTGACAAAGAGCATTTTGTATAGGCCAATTGCAAAATGTGTTTCAATCTACAAATGGAGTTCACAACATTGTCAACATTCACTACATCTGCTACAATAAAGTCAACCAACATCAACATTCACTACATCTACTAGACTACTACAATAAAGTTAACCAACATTTCAGTACATCTATTATAGTTCTACAAATAATAGTTTTCATAGGCCAATTAAACAAAAGGTGTTTCCATCTACAAATGGATTTATCACAACATTTCACCACATCTTCTACATGGGCCAATTAAACAACAAGTGTTTCAATCTACAAATGGACTTCACATAACATTTCACCATGTCTGCTACAATAAAGTTAACCAAAATTAACA
>JASDQU010245388.1:54025-93773 GCA_032191745.1 Picea mariana | reverse complement strand
TTTAGTTGGCATGAATCTTTGAGAATTTAGCCAGGGGCCCAATAAGTGTTCATTATTTGACAAACATGAATAATCCATTTCACATCTACTAGTACATTGTTACTTTAGACAGTGAATCTAAGTTACTCCTTACAGGATTAGTCTACAACCATAGAGTTAGACACGTGACAAGTCACAACATCAAATCTGCTCTATTGCACTAGATACTAAATTCTTTAGATACAGAAAAAAAACTACCACTGTGGTCGAGCCTTAGTGCGGAGCCTCCTCTGTGAGCGTGGTCCTACTCCTCCTCTGCGAGCAGGGTCCTCCTCTGCGAGCGGGGGTCTTGGATTAACAAAATATGGTCACTGCAGTCTGCCAACTGGTGCTTGGGCCGAACCTGGGAGTAACCCGTTACCAACCATAAGAAAGTCCAAGAGTAAATACTAAACCCGTAAACCTCAAGGCCCAAAGGGGAAATAAGAGGTAACAGAAGAACGAAGATGTAAACTGGGGAATGCATTTCAGATCCCATATAATTTATACCATGTGGGAGGGCCAAAAATCTCCATGTTCTAGTGCCCACTGCCCATACCACAAAATCGGGGGCGAAATTAAACCATAAATCCCAATTTTACTGCCCATACCACAAAACCGGGGGCGAAATTAAACCATAAATCCCGATTTTACTGCCCATACCACAAAATCGGGGGCGAAATTAAACCATAAATCTCGATTTTRCTGCCCATACCACAAAATCGGGGGCGAAATTTGGCTAATGGAAGCTTGTTCCCCCAAATTTCAGGGGCTAAATATAATTTGTTTTCCTCTATCCCTCCTAAAAACATGGGCTAACCCTGTACATGATTTTTACCTTAAAATAAATTATGGGCTAATAAAATAAGTTTAAAAAAATCACTCTAATACAAAAAATTCATCCAATAAAAAATTAGAGGCCCCTTAATTTCACCCATGGGCGAAATTTTTCCCCTAAAATCATCTATGGTATTAGGGGTCTAGATTCCAAGGGAGAATTCATCCATCCACAAGGGAATTATTCCATAACAAGGGGGATGTATTCCCTTTGACACAACAATAGGAATCACCCAGGGATGAGGCCCAATTAGACTCTTCCCTATTTGGAATATTTTCATTCTTGAAATTGATGGCCTGGCATTCTTAGGGTGAGCTTTAATGACCGTGTTTGTTTCAAATATGTTCCTTGAACTATTTGGTTACTTTTTCTCTTTATTTGTGTGGTACTTGTTTTTTTTTCTATTTTATTACAAAGGGAAATGAGAATAACAAATCAATATATTTAATGGGGAAATATGTGCCCAGGATAATATTTAGCAACGATAGGTAAGTAGCATATGCAATTAAATTTCTCTCACATTAATACCAAATGAAATTCATCAATAAACATATATTATTCATAAACATAAATAAGTAACATCCATGCAAAGATATATGAAGAAAAGAGAAGAGAGAGTTAATTATGTACTTTCTCAGTTTATTTAACACAAAGAATTAAATAACATCACATTTCACCAAACTTTATCCACAGATCTTTTAACCAATCAATATAACTAGAAATAATTAATATCTTACTAGATGTTTGGGGCTTCCAATAAAAATGCAGAACAATACATTGATCAAATGATAAGCATAGATTTGGAAAAAATTATATGGCTCCTTCTGAGCTTTTGAATTAACTTTGAAAAATAGTTCCACTTGCATCAATCAAAATTTTTCTTACAAAAACCATAAAACTTTTTTTCATGGTTGATTCCCTTATTTATCAAAAAACAAATTGTCTAAAAATAGAAAAAATGCTATTTTAAGCAAAACAAAATAGAAATGTGGACTCATACACGTGTTTTCTTCTAGCTATCCTTCATACATCAAGTGACTAATCTAGTGGATTCTCTTTTTCGTACTCAACCCTCTAGGAGAAGATGTCTTCACACATGTGCATGTAAGGGAAACAATGATGGTCCATGGGTGCACTAAGAATTTCCCTCATCTCTCTAATGTGTTGTATATACCTATCCAACTTGGTCTCCATGTGCTTTAGAATGATAATTGTTTTGATGGTGCCTTCCATACAATTTTTAACTTTCCCTCATGTCGAGGTGTTCATTTTATGAACACCTGACTCATACTTCCTATCACTGTCTATGTGTTGCTTCATTATGTCCCTAATATCCCAAAAATATTCTTGCGACCTAAATTCTAGAAATTGGATTTTTTTCGTCCTCTCATCAATTTTCTTCCAACTATTGTGGAATTCATCCCACCTCTCCTTCATATTTTCCTTTGGTTCAAAAATGAATTGAACCCAATACTCTGCTACCCTTTGTATCCTATCCATGTTATCATTGATGAGCATTCTTATACCATGCATGAGTTTATATATGAAGGTTCCACATTTAGTTTGGAAACAGGTTTTCAATCGATCTTCCTCCGAGACTAAAACTTGATGGTATCCTCAAAGCCTGTCCATAACTGAGAACATCCCATATCTAGACACAATTTTCAAGAGCTATTCCATCAAGGGTACAAAGTATTTATATCTTTCATAATCTTTGTTAAATTTCCTAAAATCCACACACAGGCAGATTTTTCCTGACTTATTCTTTACCGGTACCAGATTAGCTACCCGGGAAGAATTTATTACCTAGAAGATAATATTAGAATCTAGCAATTTTATAAGTTTTTTTTGCATTAAGGCTCTAGATATGGGTGGAACATACATAATTTATGTCAAAAAGGTTTAACATCTTTCCTAAGAGGAATGTTGGGTTGGATGATCTTTGTGTTGTACATTCTTAGATATTGATATGACTGTGTGAAATTATCCTAATATTATTTAAACAATTTAAGGTAGGATTTATTTTTCGTTGATAGATATTGATTTTCCAAGGTCAATATTCTTAGGATTCTCAGTAGTACCTAGATTTATAACTTCATAAGCTAAACTAGAACTGTCAGTTTTCACATTTTTGGGATTTTGTAATATTTCTTGCAAATCAAACAAGTTTTCTAAGTTAACCACTCCCTTAGGAATTCTATGAAGCTTAGGAGTTTTAGTATATTTATCTTTCTTGGCTTCATATTTTTTGTCTTCTTGTTCAATAATCATTTCTTAAAAATCTTCATCATCAATGACCAAGTATCTAAAGTTTTCTTCATTTGTTAGAAAGGCTATGATATGCTCATCTCCCTCAAATACCCTCTAATTGGTAATGTTGTTAGGGACTAATGGTTTATACTACAGTTCTATAGTGAAACTAGAGGCCTCATAGTCTTCAAGAGGAGAAAACCACGAGGAATTTATAGCAAGGGATTCAACGAGTAGGTTCTTGTTCTGGGGAATAGTTGTGATATTAAATACTATAAAATTATCCACCAGTCTATGCACTTCTTGTTGATAATTCCTTAAATGTGGTGAATTACAATGTATAGTATTCCTATCCTACCTAATGATTATCTTTGAATCCCCAAATATTACAAGTTCCTTGATATTCAAGTCAATAGAATTTTTAAGACCTTGGACCAAAGCTTTGTATTTGGTTGTGTTATTGGTACATTCAAACTCAAGTATACATGATAAAAAATAGTCATTTCCACTTGGGTCAATAAAGATACACCCAACCCTAGCCCCTTCTTGTGATTTGGATCCATTGAAAAAGATATTCCATATTTCATTCAGAGGGAAAGTTAGGCACTTTTTTCTTGGTGTCTATGCTTGTATTTTTAGTTTCACTTTTTAAAGAATCACCTATGAAACATTGGTCTGAGTTGTTGTATTTTTCAGTTATTGTTTGATTTTATTGAAACAATGTTTTCTATTTATGTGTGAATGAAATTTCAGATATGTCGGTTGTAAAATTCTCAAAAAACATGAGTCACAACAGTAGTTTCCTAGAATGGAAAATTTGGTTGAAGATGGTTCATTAGGAGTCTCCAAATTAGTGATAGTGTTTTTCAAATATTTCTCTTGGTCAATCCTGATCTTGTTAGGATTCCCATTCCATGGAAACCAGAGGTGATACCAGTTAGTGCTAAAATATCCCTATAATTTGTGTGACTAGTCTCAACTAAGCAACATCCCATATGCTTCTAAGATATCGACAACTATAATATGAATTACTTGGTTGATCTTTGAGTTAGAAGCAATTCAAATCATAACATCCTTCAATTCACCAATGAATTTAACCTCAGTTCTATCCAACTGTATAATGTGTGTATCACTTTTGGCAAGAGTTGCATTCAACTTTTCACACACAAAATAAGACATGACATTCGATGACACCCCAAAGTCAACTAGACAAATGTGCATATTTATATTGAGAATATCAAATTTCAACAAGAAAAAAGGGATGGATAGTTTGGATTTATTATCAACAGATGTTGAGTTCACTTTTGATTTTTTTTATTTCCCCTAAATCTATTCTATTAATGTTTTGATTGGGATTTCTTGTGTGGTTGTCTCCTTCCTTTAATGCTTGCAACAAGAGCTCGTCTACTAGGGAATCTTTCACATATTCATAACAAATATGTTGGATTTCATTTTCCTTAAATATTCTATTACTTTATACTCTAATTTTTTTGCCTCATGTGTTGCAAATTTAGGGATATAGTTGAGTACAAGAGTTGGTTTGGTCAATGGATATGATTTATCAGGTCTTTTAGGGGCCTGAGTTATGACTGTGTGGTTTTGAGAAACAAGACCCTTGATCCTTGTTTGTACAACCATAGTTTCACCATTTGACTCCTATTCTTCACTGATGATACTTCTAGGCATCATATGGTAGATATCCCATAATACCATAGTTGTTTCTTCCAATTGTTCATTTCATTCATCATCTGTAGTTTTGCATGTGTGGTCATTCGTCTCATCATTCAATGCACAACCATATAAGAAATGGTTTTCCATTAAATTCATGGTATTTATCCATTGAGGAAAAATTTTTTTCTAGTGATTTTCATGATGATAACTACAAAAGGAATCTGAAGCCACACATCTCCTAAATAAATGTTAATATTTGTTAGGGGAGGTTCTATGGATTTGAAAGGATGTGGTCTCTTAAAAAATGTTTTATAGATCCTTTGATTAGATGTACCTTCCCTTACATTTATTTTTATGTGTACAATTTCATTTGATAGCCTCTTGATCATTCTTTGCAAACTTTCCATGTCAACACCAACTCTTTCATTGTTTTGATCAGTTTGTTTCCCTTGTGGTTTAATCAACAATAGCCCCCTTTTGGGTTGTTGTGTTTCTTTCTTTCCTAGGGAAATTGGACTCTCTTTGCACCCTTTCATATGAAAATCAATGGTTTTAGATTCTTCAAAGTTTTCTACTAGGGTTAGTTTGGAAACTCTCTTAACAAACATGAAAATGGAAGTTGGTAGAGAATTTTCATATACTTCAATTTGCATCTCTTGGGAAGGTTTAGCATCTGGTTGGAATTTATTAAAAATCATGGTAAGATGTTTTTTTAAATCCTTCAATTTCTCCCTAGGACCCATAGTGGTAGTGGACAATTCAACCATTGGAGACCCAATTGTGGTTTCATGTACAAATTTATCTAAGAAGTCCTTTTGGAATTTTTTCCATCAAGTTATGGAACCATCTAGGAGGTTTAAATACCAATTTGAAGCTAAATTATCAAAGGTGTACATTAATCAACTAGATCACTAATAAAAGTTTCTTAATGTGATCTTCTGGCAACCCATATGTCTTAGGATCAAACTTAGGAATTAGTTTCTCTAGATGCATAGGTAAGTTATGTAAACGAATGGGTAATTCCAAAGCATCTCTCACTAGCCAAGGTTGTTTATTCCTGGGTCTGTTATTCCCTTCCTGGTTATTTTCATTATTTTCACCCATGTAATCTGATTTGTAACCTAAGGATTATGAATCTGATTCTTCTTCTTTTGAATCTATGTCTTCTCGTTTAAAATAAGTACTTTCAGGTGGACTGACAATTGGTGTGTCATATATTAAACCAAGAGGTTGTTCTATTTCAATTAAGGTTAAATCCACTAAATATATCAATCGTGTGTACGAAAGTATGTTTTGGTGTGGAAACAATAGCTTTTATTTTCCTCCTCCTTCAGGGTAGTAATTGAGTTAAGGGTAATGCTCTTATTTTTTGAGCGTATACTATGGAGATTATCCTAAATGTGTTAACCTCTTCATGATATATTATGTATGGGATTTTAGGATGAGGATCAATGCTTTCCTCAACCTAAGGAGATGTACTATAAGTGGGAGTATCTTATTTATGTGGGTTTTTTTGTGACTTTACATGCATCAAGCCCTCCTACTAGCACCAATTTTGTTGAGGGTGCTATATTCCCTTTGAATCTACAGTAGGAATCACACTCAGGGATGAGGTCGAATTAGACTCTTCCTCATTTAACATAGTATGATTCTCTAGATTAATGGCTTGATATCCTTTCGATGATATTTAATGATTGTGTGTCTATTTCAAATACGTTCCTTGAACTATTTGGTTACCTTTTCTCTTTCTTTTTTTGGTACTTATTTCATTTTTTGTTTTATTAAAAAGGAAACAAGGATAACAAAGAAATAGATTTAACGGGAAATATGCATCCAGGATAACCTTTAGCCATGGTACGTAAGTAACATTTGCAATTAAATCACTCTAGTACCATTACCAAATGACACTTATCAATCACCAGATATACTTAAGAAATAGAAATAAATAACATGCATGCAGAGATATATGAGGAAAAGAGAAGCGATAATTGATTTCATACTTTCTTAGTTTACTTAAAAGAAAGAATTAAATAACATCATATTTCACCAAAATTTATCCACATATCTCTTAACCAATCAAGATAACTAGAAATAATTAATCTCTTACTAGACACATGGCTTCCAATTAAAATGCAGAACAATCCACTGATCAAATGATAAGCATAGATGTGGGAAAATGTCTCTGGCTCCTTCTTTTCTTTTGAATTAACTTTGAAAAATAGTTCCAATTGCATCAATCCAAAATTTTCTTACAAAAAAATTAACCTTTTGTGCTTGGTCAATTCCCTTATTTGTAAAAAATAAAACTGTCTTAAAATAGAAAAAAATGATATTTTAATAGATGACACATCCACATGTTTTCTTCCAACTATCATTTATACAAAATGTGACTAATCCAATGGATTCACTTTGTCATACTCAACCCACTGGTAGAATAGGTCTTCACATGTGTGCATGTAAGGGAATCAATGTTGGTCCATGGGTGTGTTGAGCACTTCCCTCATCTCTCTAGTGAATTGTCTATACCTATCTAGCTTGGCAGCCACACACTCTAGAATGACCCTTGTTATGATGGTTCCTTTAATAAAAAAATCAACTTTCCCTCGTGTCAAGGTTTCATATGTTGAACATTTGAATCATACTTCCAATCATTGTCTATGTGTTTCTTCATTATGTCCCGGATATTCCAAAAATCCTCTAGTGACCTAAATTTGGGAAATTGGAGTTTTGTCATCGTCTCATCAATTTTATTCCAACTCTTGAGGCATTCATCCTTCCTTTGGTTCAAAAACATCTTGAACCCAATACTCTACTACCCTTTGTATTCTATACATGTTTTCATTGGTGAGAATTCGTATACCATGCTCTTCCTCTCCTTGGCCTTTTTGAATCTCTCTAATGTATTCGATCTAGATCAAGGTTCTATGTGCTCTCTCGGCCCACTTCAACATTTCCTTATGTTCTACCCAGAACAATAGGGTTTCCTCTTGATAATTTATAACTTTATCCATAAAGACATCCCTAAATAACGTATATCTAACATGATCCTATAATAAATTAACTCTTAGGATCACCATTGCATGTGTGGTATCTTTGTAGTAGTTTTATTGATTCATGAGAACTCTAGCTCTTTCCTCATGGTATCAACTTCTCTCTCATATTCTCTGGATTTGTCGATGGTGGAATGAGATATATCCACCCTTTCTCCCAAAAGTTCACTAACTTTAGCATTCTTTGCATCTAACAAAGTTTCCTTAGTATTCATGACCATGATGTTGTCTAAAGTCAACTTTATTTTCATACTTTTTCTTCTTACAAGAACTTGTCTCTTATTGTCATAATATATGGTCTTAATGTTAGCAACCTCATCTAATTTCTTTGGTATTTGTTGATCACCCCATGCCAACATATTTGACATTCTTCCTGGGGTATGAAAGTGTTCCAGGATAGGTTCTTTTCCTTCACCTATTTTTGAGGTCTAACATCCCATTTCCTCTATCTCCTTATCAATTGTCTTCTATGTGCTCAACTCTTCATGAGCTTGGTCTGTTTTACTGGTTTTCTTAGATCCTACTTCTGTATACATATCATTATTTTTCTTTGGAGCTAAAGAATCCTCTGGTCTATTCGTTGTTAAAACTTCTTGTTTTGTCCTTTCCTAGGGTAAACAAGTGGTTTATGGATCAACCATTGTATTTTCAATTGTTGGAGCAATAGTTTTCTCCTTTGTCTTCTCACCCTTACTTGAAGCCTTTCCTTGTTATTGTTCCTATTTTTTATCCTCTTCATCTTTCTTTTTATCAGGAGCTCTATCATCTGAACTTTGTTCCTCATTTTAATTTCCACCCTCACTTTCTTGTGTCTTCTCTTTGGTACAAGGAAAATATTTACATGGCTAGGGGAAAACCACAATAGACAGAATGAAATCTAGAAATCAAATCTAGTCTCAAGTATGCCAGATAAATGGAAATGCTAACAAAAGGAAGGCTAGAATCCTAGCTTGTCTGGACATCCAAATAAGACCACGGTTGAGCTCACGATCCAATTCTTGATACCTGCAATTTTTCCTCAACATCCAAAATACATGAGCATATGGAAATTGTATAAAAAGTTAGCATATAAACTAGCATAATCAACTAACATGTATAACAAATATTCCCATGGAAAGTAATACAAATATTTGCAACATATAATTGGATGAGAAAAGTGTATTTCTATTAATATAATCAACAAAAGTACATAGGTGACAAACTTATGTAATGGCACATATCAAAACCGAGAAGCCAAGTCCCTCCACCTAGGCATTCACCACTTCAATCCTCCATAAAGGAAAGCTCACAAGTAGTCAGAATAATTCAGTTTCTTCTTCTCAAGATAGGAAGAGCTTGCGAGATGAACAAAAAAGAAGTTCATATTTTCGAGGACAAAGGGATGTAGACTCAATATGAAGTGAAATTTATCCATAGTGCCTTTTCTCTCAATAATGTTTCATGTTCAAGTCTTGTATATGGCTTAATTTATAGCCTTCAAATGGACTTGAAGGGTTGAGTCAGAGCATTTCTGGTATATGGAATGTCAAGGATCATGGATCTCATGACTTGGCATGGAAACCCAACATATGTTTTTAATTTTTTAGCACAAAACCTGATTTACATAGGTTGTAATGGAGAAACAGGCATATACACGAGTTTTCTAATTGTGGTCCGCATATATGTATAAAATTTTGAATTTATGACTCTAGAATGCGCAAAGTGGGGAATTTGAGTCTACAAAGGGAAAGGGAAGGCCATCAAATCAAGATGCATGAAGTGTGGAAAAAAAATCTATAATAGATTCCCCCTAATGTGTGAGGTTAGAGGAGCAATCGTGATGGCTGAAATACATTATAATTCCCAAAAGTGGAGTAATGAGGGCCTAGATGGAAGAACTAGTCACTCGTAAGAATATTACAATTCATATTGACTCTATACACATGGCTTCAAATATTGATTACATTACATATCCATGTGGATATATAACAAATAGTTGTTCATGGCCATTAATAGGAAATAGAAATTAGATATATGCCATAGGCTATCATAGTCATGAACAAAACATAATGGAGTTTAGTCGCAAAATCAATTGAAGATATTTTTATACAATGGAGTACAATATGATCTTCCATGATCATTGAATTCATATAGGTGTTGGTTCGATGAAAGAAAAAATATATGGGATGTTCTTAGTATGAACTAGAGGTCTTCTACACTATCTATTGAAGGTGAAAGTCTACATCATGTGAATAAAGGATTTGAAGTCGAACATATTGGGGCTTCATTTTATCACCAATCATTGAGGTATACCGTTAGGAAACATGAGAGAACCCATCGATAATGAAAGAAGGTGTCAAGGCACCAAGTACATTCAACAAGTGTGAATAAATGTCTTGAGGTCAAAAACTTGGAGAATCCATTGATTAGGAGATATTGATTGATTCCCAACTTTCGATGGAGGGAGAACCTACCACTGATGAATGAAATCCTCTAGGTACTCTTATGACTCTAGATCTCGACTCCAGAATAGATGAGCTAGATTTGATGGAATGAGACTCGCTAAAAGGAGAGAATTAAGGCATCTCCCATCATCCAGCACGAGGTACAAAGCAATAGTTTGATGATTAGGAATAAATTAGACA
This sequence comes from Picea mariana, assembly GCA_032191745.1. NCBI lineage: Eukaryota > Viridiplantae > Streptophyta > Pinopsida > Pinales > Pinaceae > Picea > Picea mariana. The sequence continues at coordinate 83,322 of JASDQU010245388.1, read as the reverse complement.
AATAGGATTTTCATGAACCAATGACCATGTGCATCTCTCGCATGCACTAGATGCAAGTAGTACATGAAAGAGACCCTCTAACTAGCATCCAATAAGGAAAGTTACTGAAAAAGGAGAGAAAACCACCAATAGGGTCTAATGGAATCCAAGAGACTGGACAAATCCCAATGTGTGAATAGATTTCTTGTCGTCCAACACAAGGGAAACCCCCCAGTCAACGACTAATGGAGATATGTCATATGTTGGGTTCAAGGTCACCTACCAATGATGAAAGTAAGCCTAGGGTGCAAGGTAGGACAAAAAATTCATGTGATTATGAGATTAACTTGTAATGGGATGGCCGACATGCAAAGTCAATAATTCTGAGGAATGACCGATGTAGGCTTATAATTCCTTTGAACAAGATCATGAGATGGATGGATAACCCAGGAATCATATACTTAAAATTGATTATTAACAAAAGTTTGTGATGAAAGAGGCATAAACAAACTCTCTAGAGGGACTAGAAGAATAACCAGTTGGAGGAGTAGACTCTAAGTAACGATCTCATCTTCCTAAGGCCATGCTAAACCCAAGCCTTGGATTAAATGGAATCAAGAATTTGTCTTTGTTCAAAGGTGACACGAATGTTGTTGTTAGGAGATAATATTATTTTCCCACCCGTTTTTTTTTTTTTTCATAGTAAAAGAAATGTTATGATATAACAGAGGAAACGAGTGCCGCGCGTAAGCAACTAGTTCCAAGTAGTGGAACATACCTATGTTCAATGCAAGGGAATGCATGTGGGACATGGACACTTGGGGGAATGTTTCCTCTTTGGGTAAAGGGTGTTAAGCTGCAAAGGATATATGGAAGGCACTCCTTGGATAATGTTGAGAATTGTTTGGGTAAGAGGCTTATAACGAGAAAGTAGGAACCAACATTAGGCTCAACAATGCAAGAAGGATAATGGGATGAAATTACAGCCTAACTCCAAAGGTGTCCTTTTTCATAACTTTATTCCCTTGGGCTCAAAAAAGTATAAAACAATACCCAGGAGAACTATTCTAGCCAATGGTGACTAGAGTATTCTTTTTTTGTATATAGTCTACTTGGTCTGGAAAAGGGTTAAACTTATACTAAAATAGACGACCTTTCAAATCCATTTAACGAGTGTGAAAGAGACAAGTTCACTTGATAATGTTTTCATTTTTTAAGGAGTTAGAAAAGTGATTAACTAAGACTCGACGGGAGTCCCATAGGTAGTGGTCAGAATGAGATTGAGAAAGAGTAACGAGGTTCAAACAAAAAGTCATATCGGGACTATGAGGGACTCCTGAACCTATGGAGTAACTTATACATGGGAACCAAATGGAAAAAGTGTTCTAACTAGGGTACCCATGTTTAGTAAGTCTCTACCACTCAATAATGAAACTCTTAGTGATAACGAGAAGGTTCTATGTCATTAAAAAATGGGTTTGTACCTAAAAAATATGAATCGTGGTCATAGGGCAATGCAAAAATGCAAAGCGGGGTGAGAACCTATTTTATATGCCAATGATGGTATATACTTGTTGGAGGCACAAAAAGTCTGAAGAATGTCGTAAATACATAAAAACCCTGGACAAAACCACTTCAAAGAAGGTCTTACACTACAAAATTCGTCCATATGGTCTCAAAAATAGGAAAGATACGGTAAAAACTGTATAAAGTGGATGAAATTTTTCTACGAATAGAAAAAATAAGAAATTGTACCATATCATTTGAGTTTTTTCCCACATAGTGCTTTGAGGCCATTTTACCCATTATATTCCAATGACGATTTTTGGAGCTATGATCGACGAAATTGGAAGCTGTCTGGACCAAGTAAGTGCCCATCTTGTACTCTTTCATTTCCATGGTTTGATTTTTAGATTTAGTGTTCATTTTTCTGCATTTTGGAGACCATAAGGTCGGAACTAGGGTGTACACGGTCTATAATTCATTGAGTCACATATGTGACCCCATGTACATGGGAAAATTAAATCCTTCCTGTGTATATGAAGCCCTATATGTGATTATTATAATTGTATCCCACATACAACTCCGTGAACAAGTTTTTTAATAAAAACTGACTCAAAATTTGATGTTTCCTTTGTAGGATGGTGATTGAATGGAGAGAGAGGGAGAATCAAAAGGTTGATGATGTAGTAGAAAGGGATATGAGGGCCCAAAAATATTTACAAAGGTGTGGGATCTATAAATTTTGGGCCATAAACGAAATGAGGGCCCAAGTGAGGTTGCTCCAAACATTGATAAACTATTGGGATGCACAGACTGAGCCCTTCAATCTAGATGGGAAACCATTGATATTGGGGTTGGGCGATATCTAATTTATCATAGGGTTGTCTTACAGAGGATAGATGGTAAATATCAAGGCCTGAGGGGATGGAGGTTGGAGGACTATGGAGGAGTACATCGCCACCTACTTCCTTCTAGACATAGATAAAGTGGGGAGCCAACTCCCTATTAGGGCGATTGAGAACCTAAGTATGAAGATCATCATCTTAGTAATCACAAGGATATCAGGATCGACCTCACTACATCAGGCGTCGGGGCCAGTTATGTTCTATGCCATGGAGTGTTTGAGATCCATGGTTTACAATTGGTGCACCTCACTACTAGCCAACATGAAGAGCCAAATTACTAACTAAAAACTCAAGAGGATGAGGAACTTTGGGTTTGCATCCATTTTGTGTAGTTTTTAATTTGATAGGGTTCTAAATATTATCCCTAGAGAACGAATTCTTCCACGTGGTCTATGCAATATAGCCATGACCTAATGGACCAATGTGATGAGGCAGTTGGGAGGTGGTAGGGTACCGACCCCCTACAATGATGAGTTCTTTCACTGGTGAAGAAAACAAATCCCTATGAGAAGATTGAATACCAAGGAGATAGTGACATGCCATTACCACTAGGATCCTTCTTTGGAGAGATCGATGAGAATTTGATTTTTGTATATTTCATCATTTTTTTTGTGTGTTTTTCGATTTGATAAATGAAAACAAAAACGAAAATATTTTTGTATGCTATCATATTAACGTTTATTTATTTTACATAAACATAGGTCCATGACGAACGAATGGATACTCATGGCATCGACGCATGGGGCTGAGGAGATGATATGGTTGGTGGGGACGCAGAGAGAGTCCTCCAAAATGTGCAGGGGAACTTATCTCATCTGACACATGGGATTCCTATGGTCCAGGTGGAGGATCTACCAAAGGGTATGCAAAGGCAGGTTGTGGGTGTACCCCATGCAATGGTGAGACTCTTTTGGAATCTTGTGAATCCATAGTGTGCTATCATGACATGCATCCAATACCTCGGGCTAAGATTCTATGGTTACATTATGTACTGACTGTATATTTATTTTTGAGGGCTACAAGCCCAATTTTTTACTATGACACCATATTTTTTGAAATATCAAAAACATTTTGGTCTTCAAATTTACTTGCATATCTTACAATGGATGAACATATGTATTTATGTTTTATTTACTTAGTTATGTGAAAAATTCCAATATAAAATGTAATTAGCATATGTATCAGATACTTTATTAGAATTTCTATGGATACGATTATAAGTAATAAAATAAAAATATCATTCCAAAGGTTGTACCTGAAGGAAACATCGTAGTAATATAGGATATCTTACCCGGTACCTTCCATTCAATTGACATACAACTAACTGGGAATCTAGGTGAACTTATAAAGAACAAACACCATGTCAAATTGCGTCGTTTAATAGCTCTATAAAAATGCTATACTCAGCCATATTATTCATTGATGGCTCTAGATAAACACCTCCTGAAGATCCTCAAAACACTGAAGATCCTATTGACATATGCCAACCAAGGGAAAATTCAATAAGCAAGCTGACGACACAAAATAATAAAGAGAAAAATATATACACTAACATACACTAGTATACAAAGGTCACGCTTAAGCTCAAAGGATCAATCATAATAAATTTTATGGTAGAGCCAAGTCTGGGCTCTTCCAACACATTCCCTTCATAATATTCTAATTCATAGGATCCTTTTTTTAGGACACGTCTCGTGATATAAGGTTCGTGCCACATGAAATGGAATTTTCCTACCCCTAGCAGTTCCTTAGCTTGGTCATAAAGAAGAACCAAGTCACCCTCAATGTACTACCAGGGACAGATAGAATTATCTTATTGGATCTTAACATGTCATTTATTTCCTCGATAGCTATAGAGGCATCTCGACGCTGCTCATCGAGCTACTGTAAGTATATGAGGAATTCTTCGAGATCGGTCATGTTAGGTAGGAGCTCAATTTACAACTTAAGGGAAGGGATTTCACATTCAATAGGAAGAATCAAGCCCACTCTATGGACTAAATGAAATGGTGAGAAACTAGTGGAAGTATTTATTGTGGTTCAGTATGCCCATAGTGTAGGTTAAAGCATCATGTGCTAGTTGGATTTACTCTTCCTAAAAGTTATTTGAAAAATGGGTTTTAGATTTTTATTCACAACCTCTACTTGCCCATTTGACTAGGGATAGTAGGGGGATGAATGATCATGTTTAAACCCCAGTTTTGATGCTAAATCTATCATCATCTCATTTTGGAAGTGACTTCCATGATCAGTGACAATATCTTTTGGGATACTGAACCAAGCTACAATTTGATTAAATATGAAAAGTGTTGTAGTCTCACCATCGAATTTAATGGTAGACATGGCCTCAACCCATTTAGTAAAATATTCTAGAGCCACTATAATATGATGGTGGCCCCCAGCCAATGTCATGTTTTAGTCCATGAATTCCACCCCCAACTTGGTGAAGGGACCAACGGTAACAACTAGGTGAAGAGGGGAAGGGTGTGAGTGCATATTACGAGCGAACACTTGGAAAGGGTGACACTTCTTGAACGCTTCTATGCAATACTTAAAACTTGATGAACAAAAATAACTATCTCACAAAATATTTTGGGTTTTCACAAGCCCAAATAAGTAACCACCACATGCCACACTATGATAGTCATTGATAATGACTTCAACCTCCTCATGAGTCAACAACGACGCAAAATAGCATCCACCCATAGATGATACAACTTTTCATCGAAAATGAGGTAGTTTTTGTCTTGATGGCGTATATGCCATCAATCTCCTCTCGAAATAATGTTGGGGAAGCTTTAGCATTTGAATGTAGATTATAATATCTCCATACCAGGGTCTGAAGATGAGATAAGGAAGATGTATTCAAAAATGAATGAATCGTCATGAAAAATATCCTCATCCTCCCTAGGGAATTCTGACATCAATTCTGTTAGCACTGAGAGTCACCCTTAGATTGCATGAGGACAAGCCCAGTACCCATTAGAATGTTTGTTGGATGTTAGTGCTATGAATGGAGGTTAAATGGACAAAAATCAATATAAGAATGATTTCAATGCAGGAATTAGACAATAAATGCACTGGGAAGTGAGGGCCTCATTGACTTCAGTCAATGATTTGAGTTTAAGGGAGAGCATAAGGAAGAATTGGTGAGAAAGTGGACAAGCCTGCCATGGGCATCAGGCTTTCAAGAAGCTTGGTGAAGAAAAACTTAGGATCAGGATTGCTCTTGAACTCAAGATTCAAAAACTAAAATATGTCAATGAAAAATAATCATAGCAGCATAGTAATCAAACCTACATCACAATGCAACTACAACGACTCGACTGGATACTCCATGCCTGAGTCCTTCAGTGTAAGGATAAATAAGATAACAAGGGAGCTGACTAAAACTAGTCATGATACCACTATAATAAAACCTACATTACAATAGCATCACAACCCTCGACTGGATCCTCCATGCCCAAGTGTTTTAGCACAATTTTTACAGAGAGATGAAAAGAGGTTGACTTCTATTAATGAAAAAGTCTCCAATTTGATACATAACCAAAGAATAGTTCTGGCATAAAAATATTACAAAATAGGGAGCTCTGCTCAACCATTTGACCACCCTAAGAAAATATCAAAATGATATATTTATACTTAGACCAGTCCACAACTTCCAAGAGTACGCTCTGGAAATGTCATTAAAAGCTTTGCATCTGAGTAGTTCTCTCTTAGACTGAGAAAATTTCCCTTTGTCAGACTGGGCGTGTTTCCCTCTGTCAAACGCAAACTAGGTTCGGCAAGGACTTGCATAAAACTGACCATCGTTGTACCCTACTGACAGTCTGACCTCCTAGCCATAACTATCGATCCTTCCATTTATGGGTTGAGTCAATGTTTTAGCTACTAGCCTCTACCTCATTAACTAAATATTCATCAGGATAAGAGTGCAATGAGACCAACGATCCATAGAAAACCACCTGTCTCACTTGGATTGGACACTGAGTTCTAGAAGTCAACCCTCACTCATTGGTTGATCGCTTCTTGGGATGGGAGTGTAGCNGTTTAGCTACTAGCCTCTACCTCATTAACTAAATATTCATCAGGATAAGAGTGCAATGAGACCAACGATCCATAGAAAACCACCTGTCTCACTTGGATTGGACACTGAGTTCTAGAAGTCAACCCTCACTCATTGGTTGATCGCTTCTTGGGATGGGAGTGTAGCAGGACAATTGTCGGATGGCCACTTGTTGACCCAGGATAGGGAACTATATGCACATGTGCATATCGAGGTCGCGAAAAGTGGTTTGGACCTTCACCACTTTTGGGCCCGATATGCACCTCATGCTGACACGTTGCCTCCCCACAAAACCATGGTTTTGATATCAGCCCGCCCTTTGGATTTTAACATCTCCGCATGTCGCGACCCAGATATGACTAGCGACCATTGATCTAGGCACATCGGCTACTTTTAGCGTCCCCACGAATCTTTTATCCACATACTAACTTTGGATTCTTTTCATTTGCATTTATAGATAGTGCCACATCGAAAATGTGCAAGGGAAAAAATGCCATTGTAATTTCCTTTGCCTTCTCTGTGTGCTAATGGTTGTCACCTACAAAATTGAACAATTGTATGTGATAACATTGGTTCTATAGGGGATAGCACGCTCCCTGTAAGCTTCCAAGAATGCACAATTCCAGTGCCTTAGCTCTTTGGGTTATGGAGTCTCTTATTTAAAACATAAAATGAAAGGAAATAGTAATTACAATGGTGGAAAGCCAATCATGGCTCAAACAAAATATTTTTTCAGGAAATTCCCATTGATAGGGCTACCCAAAACTTCAGAGTCCTCTAAGATCTACAACTTATAGGTGTTATTTGAAAATAAGTCAGAGATCTTGAATGAACCAGTCCATAAGGCTTCAAATTTTCCATGTTTTCCTTTGTCTTTCTTGGGGGCATCCCACTTGAGCACCAGATCTCCCAGATGGAAATGATCCTTTCTTTCCCTTATGTCAAAGATTCATTTTATTTTCTATTGGTGATCATGAGCTTTATCAATCAGCTACTCCCTGGTCTATTGTACTTCCACCAGTTGTTTTATCCTCCTAACCATATCATCGGGTTCTCCTTGGTGGTCTTGGAGGAATTTTTCCACAAGAAAGGAAAGTTGGGAAGGAAAAATGGCCTCCACCCCATACACCAGCTAAAAAAGGGAAACACCCAGTGACCTCTTTATTGTGACCTTGCTAGCCCATAATGAAAATTTCATCTTTGAGTCCGGGGATTTCTTATTATCTTCTAACAATTTCTTGATGATCTTTATGAGGCTCTTCTTAGAGGATTCTTCTTAAATGTTTCCCTGGGGGTAGTAGCAAGTATAATGGATTAATTCAATTCCATACTGCTCACAAAACTTGATTAATGGTTCATCTATGAAAGAGACAGTGTTGTCTGTGACAATGTTGCTTGGACAACTAAATTTGGACATGATATTTTCAAGGAAGCTAATGATCACTTTGTGATAGGCACTCCTTGTGGGGATGGCTTCTATCCATTTGGTAAAATAACCAATGGTAGTCAAAATCCACCTATTTTGGCCACTTGAGGCTGGGTGGATCTCTCTAATGAAGTCAATACCCCACCACTGAAAAGGTCCAGAAACCATTATAGGTTTCAAAGGAAAATTTTTGAGTTTTTTCCTTCCAACAAAATTTTGACATTTGACACATGCTCTAATATTCACACAAACATCAGTAAAAAGGATGGGCCAGAAATACCCAACTCTAAGGATCTTGTAAGCATTGGTCCTCCAGAAATGATCTCCTCCACACAAGCTGTCATGAAAATCTGATATGGATGTTTGGGCTTCCCGTGGATCTAGACATCACAAAAAAACTCCCAGAGGGTCCCTCGAGTACAAAACTTGATCAATGAGACAATATTTGATTTCTTTGAGCTTCAAATCTCTTTCCTTACTTTTTTCCAAACCATCAAGAGGCCTTAACTTCTGTAGAAAATATATGATGTCTTTATACCAGGCACATTCTGCTACAATGAGGTTGATATGAGAGTCTTTATCAACAATCTCAATTTGTTGTTTTTCTGAATTTATGTTCATAAAATTTACCCCTAAAGCCTTGAAGTTTGATTCAGATAGCAGCATGGCTAAACCTTGGCCTTTCACCAACTTGGTGGGTTTTATTTCTAGGTCGAACTCCAAAATTTTGGCCATCCATTTTCTTCTCCTCGCATCTATATTAGGCTGGATCAATATCTCTTTTATTGAGGCTGAGGGGACATATGCAATGACTTTTGAATGAAGAACATAGATTTTGAAATCCTTGAGGGCTTTGAACAAATCATATTCTTGCTTCTACATGATATCATACCTTGTTTCTGCATCTCTCAGTGCTATTTTGAAGAAATAAATAGGTTGTTCTAACCCCTATGTATTTCTTTGTAGCAAAACAACAACCATTGTATCAGATGAGGCAAAAGAAAATATCAGAATTTTTTTAGAATAGTTAGGGCTGATCAACACAAGTGCTTCAGTCAAAGACTTCTTCATTTTGTGGAAATAATTTCTAGACTCAGGAGTCTATTTCACTTCCTTGCCCTTTCTAAGCATGGTTGTGATGTGTTTAACCAGCTCAACAAAATTTGAAATGAACCTCCTCAGAACATTTATTTTACCCAAGACAGATTGAACCTCTTTCTTATATCTATGAAAAGGTAAGGTATGGATGGCCTCTACTCTGCTTGGATCAATTCTTACCCCTTCTGCTGACACAATATGCCCCAATAATTTACCATCTCTCATAGCGAACATAGATTTCTTTGGATTGAGGGAGAGACCAAATTTTATGCACTTCACGAAAACTCTCCCCAGATGATGACAATGCTATTTATCATACCTTGAGAATACTGTGATTTCATCCAGATATATGACTACAAATTTTTCCTTCTCCCCAACGAAGGCAATATCCATGGCTCACGGGAAAGTTTCTCCTGCATTCATCAATCGAAAGGGAATTTTAGCATACATGAATGTGCCCCATGGAGTAGTGAAAGTTGGATTCTCTCTATCTTCAAGAAGGAAATAAATATGACTGTAGCCAGAGAATCCATCAGTCATTGACAACCTAGATGAACCAGTCACCCTCTACAAAATGTGTTCCATATTCAGCAAGGGGTAGTTATCCTTTTTGGAGTTCCTGTTCAAATTTATGAAATCAACACATAACTTTATTTCTCCATTCTTCTTCCTTACATGTACCAAATTATCCACCCATTCTGAAAATCTCAAGGGGATGATGATCTGGGCATCCAACAACTTTTTTACTTCCCTTTCCATAATAGGCAACAACATGGGGTTTATCTTTCAGATTTTCTTCCTGAAAGGTTTGGTCTCCTCTTTCAAAGGGATTTTGTGTTCCATGATGTCTGTGTCATATGTTCTTAAGTATTCATATTTCCAAGAAAAAACATCAGTAAACTCCCTCAAAATCTTGACATACTCAACCCTTTTCTCCTTTGACAAACTACTAGAAAATTTGACATACCTAGGATCCTCCTCTGTTCCTAAATTGCATTCGATCACATCAACCTCTTCAGTTGAACCTTTAAATTTTACAGCAACATCATTTCTATCAAATAATCTCTCCAAAGGGACAAGTCCTTTCGAAATATGGTTACTAGGCAACTGAACAATATGATGGTCAACAATTTTCTTTGTGAAAGCATCAACATGAGGGTTTTATTCAACATCTAGATCCTGATCAATATGAAAATTAGAGAATTCATCCATAGCCTCAAGAAACTTCTTTATCTCAAGATCATCCTCAAAAACCTTCCAATGTTTGACATTGTCAGGAATAGAGGGTCTGTATTTTAATTCCACCTCATACTTGAGTTTTGGGGGTAGAGGGACCCCGAAATTGCTTGCTGAGATAGCCAATGAATATGCCATAAGGTTATTCTCTCTTGGGACAAATGAGATATTAAAATCCAAGAAGAAACTGTCAACAAGATCCCAGATTTCATTTATGTAAGCCCTTAAACTAGGGTGCTTAGCCTGATATTGATTTCTGACTTGATGAACAATCAAATCAACATCTCCAAATACTGTCAGCTCCTCAATCTCCATGTATTTTGCAGCTCTCAGACCCAAAACAAGAGATTCATGTTCTTATGCATTATTTGTTGTTTCAAATTCATGCTTATATGACAGATATATGGTCTCTTGGGTAGGGGAAAATAAAACTACCCCATCTCCATCACCTTCTTTGGAAGAGGATCCATCAAAAAACATTCTCCAAATAGAGGCATTGGAAGGAGGGTCTTCAGAAGTGGTGATGGGTTGCTTTCTGATTTCCATGGTTTCTTGAGGATCATCAGTGAGTTGTAGAATATTGGTTCCCATATCGGTGTCTACTGCAAAAATGGGGTGGTTGGTGGGATTTTCTTCATCACTGATGATGTAAGAAATATGTTCTTGCCTATAAAGCCTTCTTTTTTCACCCCCCAAAAAAGGAATAGTGGCATATGAAAGATCCATTTGCAAGGTTCCCCCTAGTCATTTTATCCAAGATCTAGACAACAACATCCCAAACATAGGGGGGACATCAGCTACTACAATATCCATGACCACACTTTTCATGGGCAACTGGAACAAAGATATAGCTAAGTCTTTAATAACCCCAAGGCACTTCACCTTCCTGAAATCAAATGAGTACAAGTCATGATAAGTCTTTTTTACCTCCAACCTGAGCTCCTCCATGAAAATATTAGGCATGATATTGTGAGATGCCCCTGAATCCATCAAGTAGTTGTGAAGAACCTCATCATGGATGTTCAGTGATGTATACAAAAGAGGGGAGGAGTCATCTCTATCCTCTACCAAAGTTCCTAGTATGACAATAGGATTTTCATCTTGGAGGTTGACTGAATCTGTGGGGTGAGATGAAGGCTCAGGCCGTAGCACCTTGGAGAGGTACTCCTAGAAATCCTCATTTTTAACTAGCTCCAAGAAAGGTACATAAATTTTAATCTTTTGAATATCACTGTCAAAGATAAAAGATGAGGGAGGCTTCAAAGTCTCCTTCACCTCTAGGACAGGTCTCTTGATCACTGCTTGGGGGTTTTGTGTCTCCCTTTCTTTTCTTCTAGATGCCACCTCCTTAACATGATGCTCCGTTCTAGTAGGTTGTTCAAGACTGTCAGGATTTCTCTCTTTCTTTTTGGACCTGAGGTTGTATTTATTTGGTTGACTACTAGTCCTTTCCCCTTTTCTAATCTCATTTAGCTGGGTATCCATGAGGGACTCTTCATATTTAAACTGATTTAAATGAGGAAATGAAGAGGTTTCACCTAGGCAATAGATTTCAGGATCTGTATCTTCTTCTTGTCCTTCATCAGTAACCAGGTTATTTTTGAGAGGGCTCTGGATCTTTTTATCATCCCTATTTCTTTGATCTCTCTGGATGAGCTTAGGGGCATTATTTGGTCTTCTGAAATTTCCCCTGTTATCAACATTTTGGTCACTCTTATAGCCTTGTTTCCCCTCAAATTTCAATTTTTCCATTTCTGCAGAAAATGATTTAACCAATTTAGTCATATCATCCACTTGAGGGTGGAAAGTAGAGGAACCAGAGGTTGAAGCCTCAAAATTTCCTTTTCTTTTGTCTCTATCAGCCTTACTCCTAAGTTTTTCAACTCCCAATATATTGGATTCTACTTCAAGGGTTGCATCTTGCATATGAGCCAAGGAGGTAGCTCTTATTTCTCTCAAAAGGTGAAAAAACTTAGGGTCAAAGGAACTAGCAAAAGTGATCATGGCATAGGTTTCAATGGGTTTAATTTCAGTGGGGATCTTATTGTACATTTTATTAAATCTCTTAGAGAATTCTGAGACAGATTCCCCTTCTTCTCTCTTAAGAGATCCGAACTATGTGATGTAATAAAGGAAGTCTTTGTTGTCCCCCCAATGTCTTAAGAATTCATCATCTAGAGCTTCAATCCCACCAATATTTCTAGGAGTCAGACCTCTGAACCACTTTCTAGCCTCACCATCGAGGCTCTTTACAAAACCCCTCAGCCAGACATATTCATTTTCAATATCAATATTAGTTGCATAGTTGTAAAAGGATGAAAGGTTCTCTTCTACAGTTATGTCCTCCTCTCCTGTAAACTTGGGCATGTACTTGAGGTAATCTCCAACTAGGAGGGGATTCATAGGCTGAGGTAAAATAAGAGGGCCATACCTAGCAGCTACTACGATGCCCATTCTGTTTCTAGGAAGATTATCATCTGCCATTTGGATGTGGATTGTAGGAGAACCAGGGGGAGATGGGGTTTGGACAGGTGGGATTGTAATTGTGTTTTTAGGGGAGGACGATATGGGGCCCAAGGGAAAATAATCTCCCCCTTCTCTAGATGCAGCGACTATGATAGGAGGGGGAGTAGAAAAACCCAAGGTAGGACAACCTTCTGAACCTCTAGGTCTAAACCACTTGACAATCTTAGGAGAAATAAGGGTGTCAAAAATTTCTTCAAAATGAGGCCTAGAAGGGGAGAATTCAACATGGAAAATCCCAAAATTTAAACTTATGGAAGCTCCAAAAGATGACATAATAGGATAACTAGATGTAGCTACTAGAGTTTTGAAAAATGAATCATGCAAATGATCAAAATCACCTGATACATAATTCAAAATCCCTTCTCGAGGGGTCTTTCCTTTCCTGATGATGTTTTCTAGTTCATCTTCATATATAGCCAGAGGCAACTGTGGAGTAGACCTCATGTGTCTTCTTTTGGGAGCCACAACTGAAACAATGGAGTCGCCAGGTGCAAGTTGCAATCTTCAAGTCACTGATTTTTTATGCACCTTCAGAATCAGAATTTCTTTGTCATTCTATCCCAGGTAAATTTCTTCAAAATTTTCCTTGACAATGACGCCATGAATGTTAGAAATTAAAGTCACCCTCATATTGCATGAGGACAAGCCCAGTACCCATCAGAATGTTTGGTGGATGTTGGTGTTATGAATGGAGGTCAAATGGACAAAACTCAGTATAAGAATTATTTCAATACAGGAACTAGACAACAAATTCACAAGGAAGTGAGGGCCTCATTGACTTCAGTCAGTGATTTGAGTTTAAGGGAGAGCAGAAGGAAGACTTGGTGAGAAAGTGGACAAGTCTGCCATGGGCATCAAGCTTTCAAGAAGCTTGGTGAAGAAAAACTTAGGATCATGAGTGATCTTGAACTCAAGCTTCAAACACTGAAATATGTCAAATAAACACAGTCAAAACAAAATATTAATCAAACCTACATCACAATGCAACTACGATGATTCAACTGAATCCTCCATGCTTGAGTCCTTTAGTGTGAGGAGAAATAATATAAGAAGGGAGCTGACTAAAAATGGTCACGATACCACTGTAATCAAACCTACATTACAATATAATCACAACCCTCGACTGGATCCTCTTTGCTTGAGTGTTTTAGGATAGTTTTTATAGAGAGATGAAAAGAGGATGACTTCTATTAATGTGAAAGTCTCAAATTTTATACATAACTAGAGAATAGTTATGGCATCAAAATATTACAAAATAGGAAGCTATGCTAAAAAATTTGACCACCCTAAAAAAATATCAAAATGATCTATTTATACTTAGGCCAGTCCACAACTACCAGGAGTACAATCTAGAAATGTAATTCAAAGGTTTGAGTCTGAACAATTCTCTGTCAGACTGGGTGTGTTTCCCTCTATCAGACACAAACTAGGTTCGACGAGGACCTACAAAAAACTGACCATCGTTGTACCCTACTAACAGTCTGACCTCCTTGGCAATAACTATTGAGCCTTCAATTTATGGGTTGAGCTGATGTTTTAGCTACCAGCCTATGCCTCATTAACTGAATCTTCATTGGGATAAGAATGCAATGAGACCAACGATCCATAGAAGACCACCTGTCACAATTGGATTGGATGTTAAGGTCTGGAAGTCAATGCTCACTCCTTGGGATGGGAGCGTGGAGGGACAACTATCAAATTACCACTTGTCGACCCGGGATAGGGCACTATATGCACATGTTCATATCGGGGCCGCGGAAAGTGGTTTGTACCTTCACCACTTTCGAGCCCTATATGCACCTCCTGTTGACATGTCGCCTCCTCGTAAAACTGTGGTTTTGATATCGACCCGCCCTTCGTATTTTAACGTCCACACATGTTGCAACCACGATATGATTAGTGACCATTGATCTAGATGGGATCTGAGATCTGGGCACAATGGCTACTTTAGTGCCCCTGCAAAACTTTTATCCTCCTGCTAACTTTTGAGTCCTTTTATCTGCATTTAGAGATAATTCCACATCGCAAATGTGCAGGGGAAAAAATTCCATTGTAATTGCCTTTTCCTTCTCTGTGCACTAATGGTTGTCACCTATGAACTTGAACAACTATGTTTGATAACGGTTTCCATAAAAACTAGCGATTTCTTGGATTTTGCGGAGGCAAAATTAAGATCAAATTCCTACAAAATCACAATCCATTTATTGTACTCCCCCTATATGATATGCCTTGTAAGGACATATTAAAATGGATTGATATCAACAACCACATCAGTCTTGTAGATTAATATATAGAAACGTAATATCTGAACCATATTCTAGCTTCTCTACTTGAGAGTACTTAAGTTCAGGACCAATTAGACTTTGGATAAGGTAATAGATAACATGTTCATGGAGCTCGTCATCTTCCTAAACAAGAGCCATACCAATCGTCCCTTCGAAAGAGACAATATAAATTAGGAAATATCTACTGTAGTCTGGGGGCTTCAGTAGAGGTTTCAATACTAGGGCCTTCTTAAGAGCATCAAAGGACTCTTGGGATCATTCATCCCTTATGAACAAAGTGTCCTTTTTCAAGAGATTCATGAAACCCTTATTTATATTGGCATAGTTGGCTATGAAATGTTAGAGGAAGTTATCCTTCCCCTATAAACCCTGAAGTTTTTGAATATTGAGTGGGGAAGGAAATCAAAATATTGCCTCAACCTTCATGGGGTCCACCATGATCCTATTCTCAAAAAATATGAATCCTAAAAGGCATCCAAACCTAACGCAAAAGATGCATTTGTGAGGGTTCAATTGAATGCAATAGTAGTGACATATTTCAAATACTAGTCGTAGGTGAGTCCGATGATCAACCCTCTTATGAGAGTGAGCAGTGAGATCATCTAGATATGCTTCAACTATATGCTTAAGGTCATGGAGCATGAAGTTCATGGCACATTGAAAAGTTGCTTCGACGTTTTTAAGGTCGAAAGGAATCTTCCGGTATGAAAATGTACCAAGGAAAAATGAACGTCATTTTATGTTGATCCTCAATTTTAATTTGAATTTGATTATAACCTGAAAATACATCCATAAAAGAAAATACCTCGCTTCTCGCAAACTCATCAATAATCGGATCAATACATGGAGTGGTTAAGTTATCTTTAGGACAATCTTTATTCAGGTCCCTAAAATCCATACATACACAGACGATTCCTTGCTTCTTATCTACAATAATGGGATTGGATACCCATTCGGTCAAGGGAACTGAGTAGATGAAGCCAATGTTAAGAAACTTCTCCACCTTTTCCTAGGTAGCGGGGGAATTCCTAAGATTACAAACCTAAGTCATTGTCAAATGGGATTATCATTTGGATAAGTTTTAATTTCATGTTCAACAATATTGGGGTCGATCCCTGACATATCTCCATACGACCAAGAAAATACATCTCAGAACTCTTTAAAGAGATCGATGTAGATATGATTTTCTTCAGGCGAACAATCCAAACCGATATATACGTTTTTTAGTTTTACCATGGTTTTGAGATACTCCGATCTTGATGGTAGGGGAAATATTTTCCATGTTTCCTTCAAAATATATACCATGTGTATCTAACATAACCGCGATGTGATCAATCATCTCACTCAAGGTGGACCTAAAATCATCATGTTCAATCCTTTCAAGCTCTAGGAGAAAATAAGATCTAATATGAAGGCCGTCCCAAGGCCTATCAAGACCTGACATGGCATCTAACATGGATTCATCTAAGGGTAAAGTATCATCAAGGTATTCATGTAAACTAGATGAGTGTGCAACCCATATGGGCTCTAAGGTGGGATCCACCTCTTCCATCCGCGGGGAAGAAGGATCTGGGTCTGCAGTAGCTTCTTATATAGCCTGATACACAATTTCTACTATGGACAATGGAATTTCCACCCCGATGTGTGAGTGACCTTCGTACAACATAGCCAGAGAAGGTAGGGTCCATGGGTCATTAAGATATGAAGTACAGAAAGGAACGAACGTCAATGATGATGAAGACTCATCAGAGATGGTATTAATGTAGAAGATTGGTGTCAAGGTATTCATGTAAACTAGATGAGTGTGCAACCCATATGGGATCTAAGGTGGGATCCACCTCTTCCATCCACGGGGAAGAAGGATCTGGGTTTGCAGTAGCTTCTTATATAGCCTGATACACAATTTCTACTATGGACAATGGAATTTCCACCCCGATGTGTGAGTGACCTTCGTACAACATAGCCAGAGAAGGTAGGGTCCATGGGTCATTAAGATATGAAGTACAGAAAGGAACGAACGTCAATGATGATGAAGACTCATCAGAGATGGTATTAATGTAGAAGATTGGTGTCAAGAAATGAAAAGTTCCCATCAAGGGGGAATACATTCTGACACCAACGTTCTCAGTTTCCTACTAAGAATTATCAATAATAGGGATCGAAAGTCCCATCGATGTAGAAGAACTAGGATGCATAAAGGACAATTGGTCGATCGTCACAATATTCCCTTTGTGGGGAAAGCATAAAATGTAGAATATCGATGACACAACGATTATCATAGTGTAAATCCAATTATGCCCCAGTAAAATATTATAGTGGAGAGGTGCATCAACCACCTTGACCTTGAGTCCTTGACTTCCACATTCTTACCACCTAATTGGACCAGGAAAGTGGGAAGGATACCATGGGGTATAAAAGAATGTCCATTGAATATAGTTAACATGGTCATAGATTGAGAAAACGGTGGAGAGCCAATGGATTTCCAACAAGATAGAGAAATTACAAATGTCAAAGAAAATTCATAAATGACAGTATGTTTGATGGTAATACCATACCCTCCATATGGATTTGAAAGGCCACATGGTAAGGCAAGTGAAGCTTGACATCCACAACATCGAACTTGATAAACTTTTAGCCACTCAGATCTAGAGCTCCCAATGTAGATAGCAAGGCATTCCTCTATGTTGGACACGTCTGGAATACCTCCAAAGTAGACATCACACACGACGTTTGTACCAAATCCTGGACAATTGAGTAATTTTTGGTGGCTTTGACATTAGGATTGTGAGGAGAGCACTTAAGGACCCCTTTCAGAACATGAGGTAGAAGATCAGGCTTATCAATATACAAAGGTGTCTCCAGAGGAGGAGGCTCTGGACCTAAAACAAGTTGCAGAGAACCATAATTGTGAGTTGTAGGGGTTATACTAATCTCAAACCGGACCATATTGACACATTGATTCCCACCATCATGTGTCGAGGGATTTTGAATTCTACTCGGTGCATTTCTAGTGTTGGAGTCTCTCGAGGTCATATTTTTATTATGGGGAAATAGGTTAGTCAGCATAATAGGCTACTCCACTATGATCCTCGAGGCTTCCTCAATTTTTAGGCAAAAGTGGGTAAGGTGATCTTCTTTACTAATTTTACATGGAAACTTCACCTTCCTATTTTATTTCTTACCCTCACCAACATTATTATTAGGTTTATCATTATTATGGTCATCCTTGATTTTATTATTATTATTATTATTCCCACATTTATGGTTATTATTACGACCTTTCTTCTTGTTCCCTCAGGGTTGTTGGTTACTATTTGGGTTCCTCAACTATATAGAATGTACATTTGCTGACTAGGTGGGTGACAACGAAGTTGTAGCTTGTCTTGTTTCATACTGGTTAAGAGACAAATATTTTAGTTGGTTCGTCACCTGGACTACAGAATTGACACTTATGGAGCCTGTATGCCCATCAACATGAGGCCCAAGATTTTTTCTAAGATTGTAATTTGACTGCAATACATCAGGAATAATTTCCTAGAGCATCCCAGATTGAACATATATAAGATCCAACTTCTAGGATTTAAAGATGGCCTATTCATCATATGTCACTCCAAATGTAGAAACATCCTTTGAAATGTAATGCAATAGGGACTTGAGGAACCATTCCAACAAAAACTCTATAGGAATGTAAGCTTTAATCAACCTCTTCCTTCTATGCCACTCTTGAATATGATCTGAGATGTGGGTGGATTTGTCTTGATGAAAAGATGACAAAAGTTCTATGTCAACATCATAATGAACCTACAATTGAAAGTGGTTGAGAAAAACCAATAAAAACTCATTGAAAGTTTGGAAAGTTCCCCCGAGTAACTCGATGTACCATTCAGCGAAAACCCCCATAAGGGTACATTGAAACAGTCTCGAGCAAATAGAATCATTATTAAGGGATTTAGACAAGCACCATAGGTGAAAGGTAGTCACATGATCACCTGGGTACTCACTAGTCTTTCCATAAAACTTTGGAATGTCAGAGGCAAGATTGGTAGGAACGGGATTCCATGATGGATCATGATGCACTGGGTCATTCATCAATTTTAACAAGTATGGAAAATTTAATGTAGTCAGAAAAGGGAGTCGTGGCAGCAACGTCTGAGACCATTCTCTCGACAAATACTGGTTTTGAGAGATCGTGGGCCAAGAAGGGTTCTGGTATACACCATGGACCTGTTTGGCAGGATAGTATCCTCCTCTCAATTGATTCATAAAAAGTTGTAAGATAATAATCACCAAGGAAGTTTATTGCGAGGAGAAAGCAACATGATAAGGGTTACTCATGTGAGGATATATGTTTCCCCTAGATGAAGGAACTCCATGCGGAGGGTTTCTCATACTATAAAATTGACTCCCCCTTGATGAAATACCAAAGGTTAGAGGAAGGTTTTCCATGATAAAATATTTCATATGAACTGACATTATGGAATAATGATGGATAGATGGGATATAATAAGTAGAAGGACCACCCATTTGAGCACTCCACCCTTGAAAATTATATCTAGGATTGGGTCTGGAGGAAGGAGGATTCAAACCTCCTACTGTGGGATTTGGTTGATGGATATGACCCCCACCAAATGAGAAATGATTATAAGGAGGCAACGTTCCCCCAAACCCAAAACTAAGATTTACATTAGACATCAGAACGGAGGATGACAAGTGTGAATACATATCTATCATACCAAAAGAGAAAGGATTACAGGCCCAATGCATTGACTAAGTACTATTATTCGACATACCACTCGGGAATACAAAAGGATTCATCCCCATGGATTGAGAAAATACCATGGGCTGGGTAGCATTAAGTAAGGGATTGTACTAAATCCAAACAACCGATGATGAGGGAGTTGAGGGGAATCCACTAACCATAGTGGAGGTTGGAGTCAAATGGCTTCCTAACACATTCATATCTGACTGAGTACTCATAGTAGGATGATCATGAGCCTGAGCAATGGTGACATATGTACTGCATTTATTAACTCTATGCCTTTTAGGAGGTGGCTTCAATAACATACCAATCTGTGGTACTTGACTCAAAAGATGGCAAGATCGGCGGGGAGGTTGGTCTTTCTCCATGATGACTCAAAACTCACAACACAAAAAAAAATCCTAAGGCCACCTACTAAACAAAGAGCACATTCCTAAATAAAACTAAAGGTCAATGCACACAAAAAGGATATGATGGTTGAAGGGAGCTCCCAAACTAAAGAAGGTATGCCTCTCCTAGGAGGGGATGAGACTCCCAAACAATAGAGTGTAGGTAACATAATCATTTATAAGGACCCTCTTGAGATTCACAACATAGTCAGTCAGATTCATCCAGATAGAAAATCCTTCATAAATTTTGTGTGTTTTTTTATCCCTATCAGACTCAGGGTACCTACAAAATAACCCTTGCAAGCAACTTGTGTGGATGCCTAGGTCAAGAAACTAAATTCACCATGGTGTAACCAATGCTCTGAAGAGCAATTGCAGGTTCGGTCCACTGTATGGGCATGGTAGAAAAGCCTAAAATATCAAAAGCATCTCCTCTCAAGGAGGTAAAGGAACTAGCAAAACCCACAGATATGAGTAGAACCCCAGAAATATCACTGACGCTAGGAAGGTATTAGAAGGATATATCCAAAACCAACTTCACACAACCTCATTTTTAACTCTGGTGTAAGAGGAACCTCCCAAGGATACCAATTATACAATGGATTTGACCACTCCCTAGTCAGACACATACGTTGAGTTTTATAGCCTTGGAGAAGTTTACTCATAAAATTATATTCCAAGGCCCTAGATCCAAAGCTTGTTTGTGTTCTTTGAAAAAAAAAATCATTTCTAATTTATTTTAATTATTCAACGTTAATATTAGTGGCTTCTTCTTACTCAAGAGGTGCGGTCGTGAAAATAATGGTGTTATGACTCAACATATAAAAATAAACAAATGTAAAAACACTGCTAAGTACTAGTTTTGTTTTTCAAAGAAATGGTAATCTTATAAATGTTGTGCATATGATGAAATCTCTTCAATTTTAATGAAGTTCAATCTTTCCTAACATGAGAGAACTAATGTAATATAGAAAAAAGTGAAAATCTTCTAAATAAAATGCAATGAAGAAAATTGTTTTGTATTTTCAATATAATGAAATGAAAATGTAAGGAATGAATAACCAACCTCTTAGGCAGACCCTGCTGCAAGCATGAGAAGACAAGTCAACAAGGAAACCAAGAAGCGACTAACTAGACCAGTAATGCAAGGACAACAAATGAGAAAAATGACAAGACATGAGTTCACCCAAAAATTCAACAATGACACAACTTCCTATCACTCTGTGGGCACTCAATAGTTAGGACAGGGACCCAAGAAGTCTCAAAGACCAGCCAAACTCACCCAACAAACACTAAAACTAGCCAAAAAGACTAATAAAATAGTGTACATGACTATCCAAGGAACATAAGAGTATGTGTGCACCCTAAGCACATACAACATGCATATGTATGCGACTATCAAGGGAAAAATCATGTATGCCAAAGAAGACACTGACTGGGAAAGGGTTGGGCCAAGAAACTTAGCTATAAAGAAAAATAGAGGCTATCAAGCAACATGTGACACAGAAACTCAGGAAAACAGAGATAAATAAAGGAGAAAAATCACCAAATACCCCAAAAGGGAGATCCTCCGCAGTGGAGTCGCCAATTTTGTTATGAGGAAAATCTCTCCATGGCTAGGGGAAAACCACAAAAAACAGAATGAAACCAAGAAATCAACTCTAGTCTCAAATATGATAGATAAATGGAAATGCTAACAAAAGAAAGGCTAGAATCCTACCTCATCCGGACGTCCAAAGAAGACCATGATTGAGCTCATGACTCAACGCTTGATACCTGCAAATTATCCTCAACATCCAAGATACACAAGCTTATGGAAATTGTATAAAATGTTAGCATATAAAATAACATAATCCACTAACATGTATAACAACTATGCCCATGGAAAGTAATACAAATATTTGCAACATATACTTGGATGAGCAAATAGTATTTATATTAATATAATCAACAAAAAAACATAGGTGAAAAACTTTTGTAATGACACATATCAAAACCGAGAAACCAAATACCTCCACCTGGGCCTTCACCACTTCAATCCTATACAAAGGAAAGCTCACAAGTAGTCAAAGTAATTGAGTTTCTCCTTCTCAAGATAGGAAGAGATTGGGGGATGAACACAAAAGAAGTTCAGACTTTTGAGGACAAAGGGATGTAGACTCAATATGAAGTTGTTATAGAAAGATTTGACTCACCCCAGGAAAACTTGCTCAGAAGGCCTTTTCCATTTCCCTATACAAACTTGAAGTCCCTTTTTGCAGTTCCCATAGATAAAAAAAATATTTTTCCACATATACGTTCCCTAATAGTTATACAACAAGAATATACGCAGGTTTCACCATTACAACCCATGCACATCAAGTTTTGTGCCCAAAATTTAAAATTGGTGTCGGTTTTCCATGTCACGTCAAGAGATCCATTATCCTTGACCTTCCATATACTGGAAATGTTTTGACTCGGTCTTTCAGTTACATTTGAAGGATATAAATGGGCCATATCCAAGCTGTGGAAAAGGGGATAAGAATTCTACTTTGAGAGAAAAGTTACTTTGGGGAAATTATTCACTTCATATTGAGTCTGCATCCCTTTGTCCTTTTAAGTCTGAACACATTGTTCATCCCACAAGATCTTCCCTATTTAATGGAGAACCTCATTTTCTCTCTTATATGAGACTTCCTTTAGTGGGGGATTGAAGTGGTGGAGACCCAGCTGGAAGGGACTTATTTTCTTGGTTTTGAACGTGATGACATGAAAGTTTGTCATTCATACAGTTTTATTGATTACATTTTAATAGAAATACTATTTTCTCGTCCAATTAATGTCTTGCAAATATTTGAATTGTTATTCCATGGGTGTATTTGTTTTGAATATTGATGGATTATGCTATTATATGTGTTGACTTTATATATTATCACCATATGATTGTCTATATTGGTTGTTGAGGACAAGTTGCAGGTGTATTTCTTTGAGTCAAGTGCTTAACGATGGAATTCATCGAACATTTGGATGAGGTAGGATCTTTATCTTGTCTTGCTATAATCTTTGTTTATATAACATACTTGAGACTAGAGTTGATTTCTACAGTAATTTCCATCTGTTGTGGTTTACCCCATGCCATAGAGTGATTTTCCTCGTAACAGAAGTGAAATTTCTCCAGAGTGTCTTTTCTCTCAATAATGTTTCATTTTGAAGGCTTTTATATGGCTCAATTTATAACCTTCAAATGGAATTGAAGGGTTGATTCAAAGTTTGTTCAATATATGGAAGGTCAAGGATCATGGATCTATGACTTGGCATGGAAATCCAACATAGATTTTAGTTTTTGAGCACAAAACATGATGTACGCGGGATGTAATGGAGCAACAGGAATATACGCAAGTTGTTTAACTATGGCCTGCATATATGTATAAAATTTTGAATTTGTGATTCTGGAATGAGCAAAGTGGGGAATTTGAGTCTACAGAGGGAAAGGGAAGGCCATCAAAAAAAGACACATGGAGTGTGGAAAAAATTGCTATAATAATCTTCCTTCGGTAGTTGTGACCCCTACCCTTCTAATGTCATGACTTTATCAAATGAATTTATTGCTAAAGACGTTCCCTCTAGCTGCGACTCCACTAAAAGTGATATTTCTTTATCTAGGTTGGACTCATCTATAATTGGTACTTTCATAGTGTCCACATCATCATCATAATCATCATCTAGCATTGTCAAGTCCACAATTATAGGAGTAGAGATCCATGTGACTGACACCTCATTCATTGTCTTGGATGATACTATTTGTTCTAGTTTTCCTCCTTGCACCTACTTTGTATCCAATTATGGTTTTGTGTTGATTCCACCTTCTATTACTTCCCCTTGAGGGATTTTCTCAACTTCTTCCTTTTTATCTCTTTTTCATATTTCCTCTGCTACCCTATTTTGTTCATCCTTATGAGATGCTCCTTTGGCCTATTCCTTGAGTATTTCTTCTTCATCCCTCGTAGCTTCCTCAATTTCCCTCTTAGATTATTATTCTCGTATAACGACCTCAAAAATTTGATGTTGATTTCTACCTATTCATCCATAAACATAGATTTAAATGCAATCAGATCGGGATGGGATTTTCTTTACAGGACCTCATCCCAACTTTGGGAATTTTCAATAAAGACCTCATCTTCAAAATTTTCATAGGCATAGGTCCAATACACCGTTACCTACTCAACATGTCTTTCCACTAATTCTTTTGGTTCATGCTTGTGGTACCTACCAGTTCCAAACCTGTAATCCAAGTGGCTCGGTCCTTTTTGTTTTACTTCTGTAGTGTCCTTGACAAAGTAGTATCCTAACTGAAATTTGTAAGGGATAAAAACTCTCTTTTTACATTTGAAAAAAAACACATTGAATCCTTTTAGGATGGTCTAGTAACATATTTCCCCAAAGGCCAATCATTCTGGTACTTAATTTGGCGATAAGTGTGGGGTTCATGTGGCTCCAAAAATTGTAAAATTAGTGCATTTTTATTCCAAGTACTAGTTTCCAATCATGGAGATAATATTTTTGGCATGTTTTGAAAGTCATGGACACTTTTGTCAAAATACAATGAAGTATATCTTGTCCAGGAACAATTCATAGATCATGGAATATGATTTTTTATACTTGTTCTCCCATAAAATGTTGAAGTATATGTGCACAGGGAGTTCAGACACGTACCAACTTAAACACATTAATGAGAAAAATTATCTTTGAACAAACTACATACAATAAATAAGAGGTTGTGTAAAATGAAGGCACATCCCTTGGTTCAAGGTTCTAAAATTGAAGCTGCCTAAATTAAGCTCATGTGCCAAGGAAAGTGGCTCACCTGGGACCAAATTCAACATAAATTTCCTCATATGTTTGGGGCACTCAAAACAATTTAGACCATTTCTTCTTAAGGGGGAAGGATTGATCTAGGAGGATCTCAGTGGCCACCCACCTTGTCCAAATGGATCAAAATAGTTTTTTGGCAACTTACTATTTTTAGTAGTTTTTCGGTTCCTGAACTTCTAAGGCCATTTTGAGGGCCTAAACGATGCTTTTTCAGGATCAAGCACCTTCAGATGGCCAAAGTCCTTGATTTATCTCCCCAAATGAATCTCCTCATTAATACCTTTCCAACAAGCTATTGTGCTCCCTAAACAAAGATTGTATGAAGAAGTTACGAGCTCGAGAATTTGATGCACTAACTTACTCCAACGACGCCCACATGACTTTTAACGCTTCATCTCTTAGGGTTAATTTTTTGGATGCATAGGGTTTTGGAATTCATGTTTATTGTAAAATGTAATTCATAGCCTCATTATACTCATATTCTTTTGAATGAGCATAGCCATCACATCTCTTCTTAGAGATAAGTTGCCACCATCCTAGGAAGCTTACTTTCAGTGTGCATTTTATAGTTTTCAGCATATTTCTTATTTAATAGAAGCCAAGATTTAATGTATCTCTATTATTGTTCACTGTGTCTCCATGTTAGTATTATAATTCTATGGTTTCATTTTGTTCAACTAATAAATCTGGATCACAACAAAACAACACAAGGATATTGGATAATATCATTAATAGTTAAATACCTTACTATGAAAGATCTAGATTAGGATACAATAAGATAGAGACAAAGAAAGGATAAATCTCCAAAATGACATAGAAAGAAGCATAACCAAGAAACTATGCAGAAGTTGTCATAGGTCCCTCGAAATAAGAAGACGGGAAAAATCAAGAGGAAGATTACAGAGACACAACACCACCTAGAAGATTCAAAAGTCAATATCAGTAGCATCCATCTATAGAAAGAACTAAAAAAGAAGAAGGATTCATAAGAGAAGCACCATTCAAAATATCTTCTACTCCTAGGTATCAAACTATTTTTCTTGGTTCATATTATTCACATTATAATTTTGGGCACAAAGATGTGAATTGTAGAGCCAATACCAAGAACATAAGAAATGATGATGGTTATACAAGAAATAGTTATCCAAGAATATCTCATGAAGCACAGAATAGAAGCTACAACATATTTATATCATTAAGTGATGAGGTAGAATGCTACAAGTGCAACAAATTTGTACATATGGATAGAGATTGCAAACTCATTGTTCCTCTAAGAGAACCAAAGCATAATATCAACAATCATAAGCAATAACCACAAAGGATATGGATAATAAAGAAGGATCAATTCAATACTGAAGAATGCAATATTTCTCTACAATCTCAACATAAGAAACATGGATGGTATGTTGACATTGGATGCTCAAAGAATATGACAAGTGATAACGATAGGTTTCTGGCATTGAAGAAGGAAAGAGATGGATTAGTTTCATTTGGGAATGAAAAATCATCCAGGATCATTGGAAAGGGTACAATCAAGCTTGGAAGTAAGGACACCACAACAAAAAATGTTTTACTAGTCAAAGACATGAAATACAATATGCTAAGTATAAGTCAAATGTGTGATCAAGGAAGTATACTTGTGTTTGATTCAAATAAGTGTGAAATAAGGAAATCATAATTAAGAAAGTTGGTAACTATAGTTGTAAGGAATCCAAACAACATATATGTTCTAAATGAAATAGGAAAGGAAAGATGTTGCTTAGGAAAGGAAGATGAAATTTGGCTCTGGCATGGAAGAATGGGACACATAAATTTTGATAATCTTTTCAAAATCAACAAAAAGGAAGTAGTAAAAGAAATGCCCAAGATCTCGATTCCAAGAAGCATTCTATGCAAGCATTATCTACAGGGAAAACGGACCAAGAAAAAGTACAAGTCAAAGGAATACTCCACAACAAAGCCACTAAAGATTATACATATTGATCTAGTTGGACCGATAAGAACAAAAGGACTAAAATGTAAACATTACTTCATGCTACTAGTTGATGACTACACAAGAATGACTACAGTTTTCTTTATAAATAAGAATTCATAGGCATTTGAAAACTTCAAGACATACAAGGAAATGGTTGAGAATGAAATAGATTTGAAAATCAACTTCTCGAGATCAAAAAACAAAGGATAATTTACATCAAAGGAATTCATGGACTTCTGTAGTGAGCATGGCATAAAAAGGAAGTTCTCCACAACTAGGACACCTCAACAAAATGGAGTTGTCGAATGGAAGAACATGACAGTATAGGAAATGGATAGAACCAGTTAATGGAGTCCAAGTTAATAGATGTTTTTTGGGTACAAGCAGTGCATACAATAGTTCACATTCAGAATAGTGGGATGCTCAGAACTAACAATAAGACTCCATACAAGCTATGGAAAGGAAGACCAAAAAATGTCAAGCACTTCAGAGTTTTCGGAAGTAAATGCTACATCAAAAGAGAATTTGAAAAAATGGGAAAGTTTGATTCACGAGTTGATAAAGGAATATTGGTTGGGTACTCAAGAAAAGGGAAAGCATACAAATGCTTCAATATTAGACTCAAAAAAATAGTGGAAAGAATTAATGTGACGATTGATGAGACATATGGTAGAAATATAAAATAAAGTAGAAAATATT
This sequence comes from Picea mariana, assembly GCA_032191745.1. Taxonomy (NCBI): domain Eukaryota; kingdom Viridiplantae; phylum Streptophyta; class Pinopsida; order Pinales; family Pinaceae; genus Picea; species Picea mariana. Next base: position 55,625 of record JASDQU010245388.1, on the reverse strand, counting down.
TAGTGAAACATGATCACGAAGAAGATTTGAAAGAAGAAGGAGTAGATGAATAATTAGATGAAGAAGAAAATTGGACGGAAGAAGATTAAGAACAATAGGACCTTCAAGTACGTCCAAAGACACCCAGCAGATGAGTGTAGAAAAAACATCCACCAGAACAGATTATTGGAAACAAAGATGAAGGAGTTGAAACTAGAAGAAGAATCCGTTGACCAGAACAACAAAATTTAGCACTACTATCTACAATTGAGTCGAGCAGATTTGAAGAAGCCATCAAGGATGAATTTTGGGTCAAAGCTATGGATGAAGAGTTAGACTAGATATAAAATAATGACCCTTGGGAATTGATTCCAGGACCAAAGAACAATAATGTAATCGGTACAAAGTGGGTCTTCAGGAACAAATTGAACAAGGATGGACAGTTTACCCGAAACAAAGCATGGTTGGTATGTAAAGGATACTCTCAAGTTGAAGGTATAGATTTTGAAGAGACATTTTCCCTAGTTTCTAGGATGAAATCAATCAAACTGATATTATCTTATGCATGATCCAAAAATATTAAAGTGCATCAGATGGATGTGAAATCAACATTCTTGAATGAATATTTAGAGGAATAGGTTTACATTGAGCATCCTGAAGTATTTCAGTTGACAGAAAAGGAAGGATATGTTTACAAGTTGAAGAAATCATTATATGGACTCAAGAAGGCACTTAGAGTGTGGTATTCTAGACTGGATATATATCTACAATAGCAAGGATCCAAGAAAGGAAATGTAGACACCAATATCTACATAAGTATTGATCATACAGTATATTAATTATTGCAGTTTATGTAGATGACATCATCTTCGGAAGTGACGATGACAAAATGAGTCAAAAGTTTTCCAAATACATGCAACATGAGTTTGAGATGTCATTTATTGGAGATTTAAACTTCTTATTGGGAATTCCAATATGTCAAAGAAACCAAGGTATATTCATCTATCAGACCAAGTTTATTAGAGAAATGTTGAGGATGTTTGGGATGACAGATTGCAAACTAGTCAGTACTCCTTTACAGAGAAGTTGCAAGTTAAGTAAGGATGATTATTCCAAGGCTGTATATCAAAGTCAATTCATATTGATGAATTTAAACTTAATCTATGTGACAACTTCTAGACCAGATGTGATGCAGGAATTTATACAAGTTGCAAGGTTTCAAGCAGCACCAAAGGAATCACATGTTTTGGCAGTGTTGATGCGTCTTAAATCCGTTGATTCAACAGAAGGAACCAAAACTGCCACCGAGGCCCAATTAGACTTTGCAGAGTTTGATATGGAATGGTGATCCAGGTGGATATCGGTGGCCACCCACCTTTTCCAAATAGCTCAAAACAATTTTATGGCAACTTTGGTAATTTACTATTTTTAGCAGGTTTTAACTTTCAGGTCCATTTTGAGGCCCTAAACGATGTTTTTTGGGAAAACATGTTTTCAATATGTCAGTTCCTTCAATATTGTGCCAACAATGCATATCCTCAACAATACCTTTCCAACGGGCTATCATACACCTAAAACGGATATCGTATGCAAAAGTTATGACCCCGGAAAGTTGATGTAC
>JASDQU010245388.1:43482-53945 GCA_032191745.1 Picea mariana | reverse complement strand
CATCCCTGATTATTATAAAAATGCCTTCAGAGCCTCATTGTAATGATCTTCTTGCAAATGAGAGTAGTTGTCACATCTCTTCTCAAAGATAAGCTGCAACCATTCTAACGAGTCTTTCACTCTGTATTTTTTACAGTATCTGTACATTTATTTCATTAATAGAAATCATGTATTATTGTATATCTATGTTTATGGTTGCATCTCTGATACTTTTTTTTATATTATTGAATATCTGTGATATCTCTATGCATTTATTTATTATATCTCCGCTCTCATTTCGTGCCAAAAATAATTTGGATCAATGGTATCAGAGCAGGTTGTTATTGATCATTTTTTTAGTGCATGTCCCCAACTAGGTACGAGTATAGCAAGTTGGGTCTCGAGCTTGTCTCTCTTGAAGACAATCACTCTCGCACACCCAAGAAACCCTCCATGGTGGAAGAAAATAAAAACGATAGAGAAGATGATCCTATCAGTTTGTTGCTCGAGCAAGCTCTCACGCGACAGAGGGATGAATTGATGGAGAATTTTTCCCACATCCTTCAATTCCTTCCGATAGCAGCAGGCGTATCTTGATCAAGCAACCACTTTGGAGGCACCTCGCCTTTTAAAGTACAGGTTAATTTTGATATTCCTATATTTGAAGGTCAGATAGATGTGGATGCCTAGATAAATGGTTAAATCTATTAGAAGCTTATTTCTCTATTCACAATTTTTTCGATAGAGAAAAGATCATCTTCGCGCTCCTTAAGGCTCTCTCCTATGTCAAACATTGGTGGGAAACTTACTAGGAGAAAATTTCCATAGAGGAGTCTAGAATATATGGGGCCAAGCCCACTTAGGATTATTTTGTGGATGCAGTAAAGGAACAATATTATCTTGTTGGTAACTATGAGGACTAGTACATGAGATGGACCACATTGCAACAAGAGAGGGGCGAAGTAGTTACAGAGTTCACAAATACCTTCCATACCTTTCACACCAAGTTGGGTATCAAAGACTCTGAACAACATTTGGTTTTGAAATATTGTGGGGCTCTACATAGATACATCCAAACTGAAATGAATTTTCTAGACATCTCATCACTCGGTGTTGCTTATCGATATGTTGTTAAAATTGAGCAGAAATTTAAGCAATAGAATAAATGGGAGTTTGGGTCTGCAAATTTGCAACAACTAAAGTATGACAAAGACGGCCCTAGCAAATAGTCTCCCGAAAACCAGTCCAAGCCACGTGAAAAGAAGGGTCATGGGAAGACAAAGAAGGACAATGGAAAATGGTGTGATTTCCGCAAAATCCCTTGGCACAACACCGATGAATGTCACCCCAAATAATCATTGGTGGTTGAGATCAAAGATAAAGAGACGAAACCTGATTCATAATCTAATTCTGAAAATAATGGTAAAAGACAGATCATCGATGCAGACCCCACTGCTATTGTCACAACTGAAACAATTCAACCAGAAGAATGAACAGATCCTGAAGAGGGGGAGCACATTTTTCATTCACAGATGTGGGTGAAGGGGACCCCACTGCATTTTATTGTTGATAGTAGGAGCCAAAATAACATCATCTCAACAGAGGTCATCAAACAGTTGGGATTGTCGACAACACCACACCCACAGCCATACAACATCGGGTGGCTTCTCCAAGGACGAGATCTTTGTGTTATCCAGTAGTGTCGATTTTCATATGACATCCAACCCTTCAAGGATGAGGTATTATGTGATGTTTCCCCACTGGATGTCTTTGATGTTCTCTTGGGCCAGCCATATATGTGGAGATGCCATGTTGTTTAGGAGTCTCGACCCCACAGTATCATTGTTTCTCTAGGGGATCATCTCTACAAAATACTAGAGGTAGTTCCGACTACTATTCCACCTAAAAAATGTCGAAAGGTAGTATCGCATACTGCAAAATTCATCTTCTTCACAATATGCTCAAAAGGGGAACAAAAGGATACCGCAACCACTACAGCCTCGACCCAAGCACCTTCTATCCAATAGAAGAAGGTTGACAAGATTGCAAGAAAGTGTAAAGATTCCTTCTGCACAAAGGAATCTCTTGTAACTAGACTGGTTAAAAATATCCAACCCTTCCAACACATGTTTGTGACAACCTTCAACAAGCTAAGCAACACATCTTCTCCAGTAAGGAAAGCAACTCACCAAGATGCAGATTCAGCAAACGCTTCTCCCTCTCCCCCGGGCACTCAACGCAATGGAGACCATTTCTTCCTAAGGAGGGAGGATTGATCCAGGTGGATATATGTGGCCACCCACCTTTTCCAAATAGCTCAAAATAGTTTTCTGGTAATTTTGGTAATTTAATATTTTTAGTAGGTTTTAATTTCCGGGGCCATTTTGAGGCCCTAAACGATGTTTTTTGGGAAAACATGTTTGAAATATGATAGTTCCCTTTATATTTCACTTACAATGAATCTCCTCAACAATACCTTTCCAACGAGCTATCATACGCCTAAAACAGAGATCGTATGCAAAAGTAACGACCTCGGGAAGTTGATGTACTAACTTACCCAAATGGGGCCCACATGACTTTTGGCGCTTCATCTCCTAGGGTTAGGTTTTTGGATGTCTAGGGATTTTGGCATCCCTAATTATTATAAAAATTCCTTCAGAGCCTCATTGTAATCATCTTCTTGAGAATGCGAGTAGCCGTCACATCTCTTCTCAGAGATAAGCTACCACCATTCTAGCGAGTCTTTCACTATGTATTTTTTATAGTCATTGTACATTTATTTCATTAATAGAAATCATGTATTAATGTATAGTTGTGTTTATGGTTGCATCTCTGATACATTTTTGTTATATTATTGAATATTTTTGATATCTCTATTCATTTCTTTATTATATCTCTGCTCTCATTTCGTGCCGAAAATAATTTGGATCAATGGTATCAGAGCAGGCTGCTATTGATCATTTTTTCAGTGCATGTCCCCGACGAGGTATGAGTATAGCAAGTTGGGTCTCGAGCTTGTCTCTCTTGAAGAAAATTTCTCTCGCACGCCTAAGAAACTCTCCATGGCAGAAGAAAATAAAAACGATGGATCAGACGATCCTATCAGTTTGTTGCTTGAGCAAGCTCTCACGCGACAGAGGGACGAAATGATGGAAAAAATTTCCCACATCCTTCAACACCTTCTGATAGCATCAGGTTCATCTTGATCAAGCGGCCACTTTGGAGGAACCTCTCCTTTTAAGGTACAGGTCAATTTCGATATTCCTATATTTGAAGGTTAGATAGATGTGGATGCCCTAGATAAATGGTTAAATCTATTAGAAGGTTATTTCTCTATTCACAATTTTTTCGACAGAGAAAATATCATCTTCGCACTCCTTAAGGATCTCCCCTATGTCAAAAATTGGTGGGAAACTTACTGGGAGCAAAGTTGCACAGAGGAGTCTGGAATATATGGGCCGAGCCCACTTGGGATTTTTTTGTGGATGCAGTAAAGGAACAATATTATCCTGTTGGTAACTATGAGGACTAGTACATGAGATGGACCACACTGTGGAGAGAGAGGGGCCAAGAAATTACAAAGTTCACCAATACCTTCCATACCTTGCACACCAAGCTGGGTATCCAAGACTCCGAACGACATTTGGTTTTGAAATACTGTGGAGCTCTACAAAGATACATAGAAACTAAAATGGATTTTCTAGACATCTCATCACTCGGTGTTGCTTATTGATATGATGTTCATATTGAGCATAAATTTAAGCACCAGAATAAATGGGAGTTTGGGTCTGCAAATTCTCAACAACCAAAGTATGAAAAAGATGGCACTAGCAAACAATCTCCTGAAAACCAGTCCAAGCCACATGAAAAGAAGGGTCACCGGAAGACAAAGAAGGACAATGGAAAATGGTGTGATTTCCACAAAATCCCCTGACACAACACTGATGAATGTCACTCAAAACAATCATTGGTGGTCGATATCAGAAATAAGGAGCCGAAACCTGATTCATAATCTGATTTTGAAAATAATGGTAAAAGACAGATCATCGAAACAGACCCCACTGCTATTGTCATGACCACAACAATTCATCCAAAAGAACCAGAAGATATTGAAGAGGGGGAACACCTTTTTCATTCACAGATGTGGGTGAAGGGGGCCCTGCTACATTTTATTGTTGATAGCGAAAGCCAGAAAAACCTCATCTCAACAGAGGTGTTCAAACAGTTGGGATTGTCGACAATACCACACCCACAACCATAAAACATCGAGTGGCTTTGCCAAGGATGAGATCTTCATGTTAGCCAACAGTGTCGATTTTTATATGGCATCCAACCCTTCAAGGATGAGGTATTATGTGATGTTTCCCCACTGGATGTCTATGATGTTCTCTTGGGCCAGACATATATGTGGAGAGGTCATGCTGTTTAGGAGTCTCGACCCCACATTGTCATTATTTCTCTAGGGGGTCATCTCTAAAAAATACTAGAGGTATTTCCGACTACTATTCCACCTAAAAAATGTCAAAAGGTAGTATCTCATACTGCAAAATTCATCTTCTTCACACTATGTTCAAAAGGGGAACAAAAAGATATTGCAACCACTATAGCCTTGGCCCAAGCACCTTCTATCCAACAGAAGTAGGTCGACAAGATTGCAACAAAGTGTAAAGATTCCTTCTGCACATAGGAATATCTTGTAACTAGACTGGTTAAAAATATCCAACCCTTCCAGCACATGTTCGTGTCAACCTTTAACAAGCTAAGCAACACAACTTCTCCAGCAAGGCAAGCAACTCACCAAGATGTCGATTCAGCAAATGTTTTTCCCTCTCCCCCGGGCACTCAATACAATGGAGACCATTTCTTCCTAATGAGGGAATATTGATCCAGATGGATATCGGTGGTCACCCACCTTTTCCAAATAGCTCAAAACAGTTTTCTAACAATTTTGGTAATTTACTATTTTTAGCAGGTTTTAACGTCCAGGGCCATTTTGAGGCCCTAAATGATGTTTTTTAGGAAAACATGTTTGGAATATCTTATTTCCTTCGATATTGTGCCTACAATGAATCTCCTCGAAAATATATTTCCAACGGGCTATCATACGCCTAAAACAGAGATCGTATGCAAAAGTTACGACCCCGGGAATTTGAAGTACTAACTTACCTAAATGGGGCCCACATGACTTTTGGCACTTCATCTCCTACGTTTAGGTTTTTGGATGTCTAGGGATTTTGGCATCCCTGATTATTATAAAAATGACTTCAGAGACTCATCTTCTTATGAATGCGAGTAGCCATCACATCTCTTCTTATAGATAAGCTACCACCATTCTAGCGAGTCTTTCACTCTGTATTTTTTACAGTCTCTGTACATTTATTTAATTAATAGAAATCATGTATTACTGTATATCTTTGTTTATGGTTGAATCTCTGATACATTTATGTTATATTATTGAATATCTGTGATATCTCTATGCATTTCTTTATTATATCTCCTCTCTCATTTCGTGCCGAAAATAATCTGGATCAGTGGTATCAGAGCAGGCAGCTATTGATCATTTTTCAGTGCATGTCCACAATGAGGTCCGAGTATAGAAAGTTGGGTCTCGAGATTGTCTCTCTTGAAGAAAATCACTCTCGCACGCCCAATAAACCCTCCATGGTGGAAGAAAAGAAAAATGACAGAGTTGACGATCCTATCAGTTTGTTTCTTGAGAAATCTCTCACGTGACAAAGGGACAAAATGATGGAGAATTTTTCCCACATCCTTCAATGCCTTCCTATAGCATCAGGCACATCTTCATCAAGCAACCACTTTGGAGGCACCTCATCATTTAAGGTACAGGTCAACATTGATATTCCTATATTTGAAGGTCATATAGATGTGGATGCCCTAGATAAATGGTTAAATATATTAGACGGTTATTTCTCTATTCACAATTTTTCCAACAGAGAAAAGATCATCTTTGTTCTCCTTAAGGCTCTCCCCTATGTCAAGCATTAGTGGGAAAATTACTAGGAGGAAAGTTCCACAGAGGAGTCTGGAATATATGGGGCCGAACCCACTTGGTATTTTTTTGTGTATGCAGTAAAGGAACAATATTATCCTGTTGGTAACTATGAGGACCAGTACATGAGATGGACCACACTTTCTGCAAGAGAGGGGCCAAGCAGTTACATATTTCACCAATACCTTCCATACCTTGAGAACCAAGCTGGGTATCAAATACTTTGAAAAACTTTTGGTTCTGAAATACCGTGGGGCTCTACACAGATACATCCAAACTGAAATGGATTGTTTGGACATCTCATCACTCGGTGTTGCTTATCGATATGTTGTTAAAATCGAGTAGAAATTTAATCACAAGAATAAGCAGGAGTTTGGGTCTGCAAATTCTCAAAAATCAAAGTATGACAAAGACGTCCCTAGAAAATAGTCTTCCAAAAACCAGTCCAAGCCACATCAAAAGAAGGTTCACGGGAAGACAAAGAAGGACACTGACAAATGGTGTGATTTCCACAAAAGCCCCTGGCACAACACCGATGAATGTTGCTCAAAACAATCATTGGTGGCTGGGATCAAAGATATGGAGCCAAACCTTGATTCATAATATGATTTTGAAAATAATGGTAAAATACAGATCATCAACATAGACCCCACTGCTATTGTCATGACCGAAACAATTCATCCAGAAGAACCAACAGATCATGAAGAGGGGGAGCACCTTTTTCATTCACAGATGTGGGTGAAGGGGACCCCGCTACATTTTATTGTTGATAGCAGAAGCCAAAAGAACCTCATCTCAACAGAGGTGGTCAAACAGTTGGGATTGTCGACAACACCACACCCACAACCATACAACATCGAGTGGCTTCACCAAGGACGAGATCTTCGTGTCAACCAGCAGTGTCAATTTTCATATGGCATCCAACCCTTCAAGGATGAGGTATTATGTGATGTTGCCCCACTGAATGTCTGTGATTTTCTCTTGGGCCAGCCATATATGTGGAGACGCCATGTTTTTTATGAGTCTTGACCCCGCAGTGTCATTGTTTCTCTAGGGGGTCATCTCTACAAAATACCAAAGGTAGTTCCGACTATTATTCCACCTAAAAAATGTCGAAAGGTAGTATCTCATACTGCAAAATTCATCTTCTTCACAATATGTTCAAAAGGGGAACAAAAGGATACTACAACCACTATAGCCTCGACCCAAGCACCTTCTATCCAACAGAAGCAGGTTGACAAGATTGAAAAAAATTGTAAAGATTCCTTCCGTACATAGGAATCTCTTGTAACCAAACTGGTTAAAAATATCCAACCCTTCCAGCCACATGTTTGTGAAAACCTTCAACAAGCTAAGTAACACAACTTCTCCAGCAAGGCAAGCAACTCACCAAGATGTAGATTCAGCAAACGCTTATCCCTCTCCCCCGGGCACTCAACGCAATGGATACCATTTATTCCTAAGGAGGGAGGATTGATTTAGGTGGATATTGGTGGCCACCCACCTTTTCCAAATAGCTCAAAATAGTTTTCTAGTAATTTTGGTAATTTACTATTTTTAGCAGGTTTTAACTTTCGGGGGCCATTTTGAGGCCCTAAACAATGTTTTTTGGGAAAACATGTTTGCAATATGTTAGTTCCTTTGATATTGTTCCTACAAGTAATATCCTCGACAATGCCTTTCCAACGGGCTATCATATGCCTAAAATGGAGATCGTATGCAAAAGTTACGACCCCGGGAAGTTGATGTACTAACTTACCCAAATGGGGCCCACATGACTTTTGGTGCTTCATCTCCTAGGGTTAGGTTTTTGGATGTATAGGGATTTTGGCATCCCTGATTATTATAAAAAGGCCTTTGGAGCCTCATTGTAATCATCTTCTTATGAATGTGAGTAGCCATCACATCTCTTCTCAGAGATAAGCTGCCACCATTCTAGCGAGTCTTTCACTTTGTATTTTTTGAAGTCTCTGTACATTTATTTCATTAATAGAAATCATGTATTACTATATATCTATGTTTATGGTTGCATCTCTGATACATTTATGTTATATTATTGAATATCTTCGATATCTCTGTGCATTTCTTTATTATATCTCCGCTCTCATTTTGTGCCGAAAATAATCCAAATCAAATGGTTCTCCAGATCTTGTGATCCGGCCAATTTATCGATGGGTTTTGTTTTTTCTTGTGAAGGCTCTCCCTTCAAGTAGGACTGTTATTTTCTATACTTTCTCTTAAGTGGGACTAGTTTGAGAGATGCAAGCCAACATAAGCCAACTTGACAAGTAACAAGATTGAGTTTCAACTACTGGGAAGAGGTTGATCTTGGGATAACCCTCTGCTCAAACATGCAGGCAGTGATTCTATGCCAAAGGGCCTAGTACTAACACATTAACCAAATGAACATCAAATTATTGTCTGAGAAAAACTAATTAACATAAATAAAACACATATGTAATCAAAATCACGGTAAGAAAAATAATTCATCTACCGTAACATTCATCACATAACAACACAATGATTTATCTTCATCATTAAGAAAAGAACATCAAAACATTGCACCAGATAACTTGACAACAAAATTAATTGCTCTTACTCATTTACTGCATCATTCATGGAATAGTATAGGAAGTAATTCTTCTCCAACTCCAATCACACACATCTAATGAAAATAGCTTGTCTTTGGTCCAGAAGGACTTCTTAATTCATAGTAGTCTCAAAATAATTATCAACAACCAAAAAGAAATAGTTCTTACAACAACCATCGACCTTTAACTAACTGGACGATGTCTCTATTTATAATATGAAATTAAACCGAAATAAACGGCTAAATACAGTTTGAACCAACAAAAAATTTCCATGTGGCACGGTCATCCAATAGTTTCTTTAATAGCTCATCTGGGGTATTTCTTGAAACGGATGACTTTCTTCATATTCAGACCAGTTGATAAACACATCCTCATAGTTTTGGGCCCATGGGAACCTATGTTGTTCCATTGGGGCTGCATATACTCCTCTGATATCTACTGCATGCATTCAATACTTTACCAAACTAGCGTTTAGTAGTTGCAACATGGTTCGGGCTCTAATTGGATGTTCTGCAAATTATTGCACTTGTCCTGGCTTCACATCGGCTATCTGATGCAGGAGCATCCCTCACGAAAATAAAAAATAAAAACCGACGTGGAAGCAGAAAATCAGCTGGAAGACATCCAGCGCAAGTTTTTGAATTTTTAAATTTTCCCTTGAAGTTGATGCACTGAATATAAATGAGATCATTTAATTTAGGTGCTTTGGGAAAAATGTAATCAGACCTCAAACCATACGCTCTCGTTTGAGATAGACAGAGGCATTTATAGTAGTAGTTGCAGGTAGATAGAATTGAATTCTTAGATTAGATAGTTCTCGAAGGAACAGGGAGAACCAAATATAGACACCCTCATTTTGTATCATTGTAGGAGAGAGTTCATTAGCAATAGGGAAAAGAAGAGTCTAGAGCATAGGAGAATAGCAGAAGAGTTGTAGAAAACACCCATGTACAGATCTTGAATTAATAGAAGAAAGTTGATTCAAATTCATGGTTGTTGTGTTATTATATGTGTATGTGTGTTGAATGCTCTACTCATAAGTATTGCTTCCTGTTATGCATTTGTTATTATGTGCGTGTATGATTTCATGTGTCGAGATTGAAATCTGAGAGGAAGTGAAGTGAGTTACAATTGTTTCTCTTTTGAGAGAGGATTTCTGCAAGGAGTGCAGTTGAAGTCGTCCGCAAGGGGTGTGTTGACAGAAGGCTCGGGAGTTAAACTTTTGTTCTCAATTCCCTCAGAAGTGAAAGTGGGTTGTTGAAGCCATGCAAGGAGTGCACAGGCTAAGGAGAGTCTCAGTCGTGGAACTGAGCAGAAGTGTTGAAGGACTACTTCTACAGGTATACGCAGAGTCGAAGAAAGCTCGAACAGTTGAAGTGTTCACAGGTTTTCCACAAGAGGTGCGTGCAAAGAACCTCGTTGAGGTTGAAGTCATTTTAGCAAAGCTCAGGAAGGATAGGCCTCTGAGTCGCTAAAGATCAACGTAAACAAGTGTGACTGAAGTTGCAAGAAACGTTGCAAGGTGGCGAAGTGGCAAAAGAATCTCATGGAGAGATACTCTTTTCCATTTCGTGGATTAACCAAGGAAGCACAGGCAGCCGAAATCTTCTGAAGAGATTTTGCAAGATTCCGAAGATCGTCAGATCTTGCAGAGGTACAAGGAGGTTACGACGAGAAGATTTCGAAGGGTTTGAAGCTCAGGAGGAGAAAGGTCATCGATTCAGAGTCATGGGAGCCGTTGGATCTACACGTGGTATCATGTATCGGGGATTCAGGAGTTGAAGCCCAGAAATTTGTGTGGAAAGAGCAGCGATATCACGAGACATGATATCCTTACAAGATCAGAGCTGTTCGTTGAGGAGGATGTGTGTCAGGAGATTCTC
>JASDQU010245388.1:26485-37645 GCA_032191745.1 Picea mariana | reverse complement strand
AGGCGAGGAAGGAGCGAGAGGATCGTAGTTGTCCATCTGAGGAGGACAGATGGCGAGAGATCGAGGGATCTCGCAATCTTGGGATTTCACAGGTTGAGATTCCAAACATTGACTACTCAAAGTCGTAAGGATGCGAGGTAGTGAGAGAAGGATAACCGTCGGATCCGGAGCACAGGAGGACCGTTGGATCTACACGAGGGATTGTGTCTCGGGACCTTGCAAGAAAAGGTCTGAGAATTTGGCCATGGGGATTGCGAGGTTGCAAGATAAAAATACCCTGACAGCTGGTGCAGTGTGGGTCATAGCGGAGCGCGAGTGGAATACAGGTGGCACAAAGGATTCATGAGTCACGAAGTGCCGAGGAGCGAGACTCGTGTGGATGCCGAGTCGTGAAGTGCCAAGGAGCCGAGGTTCGTGTGGACATGTGGCAGAGTATAAGGTGGGACCGTGCATCTTGGGGACTTGCGGACTAGGGGGACAAACCTTGACGGTTCAACCGGCGAGGTTACGAGGTCGCGAAGTTGTGAGAGGCACTAACATTAAGCCTAGCCCACGGTTGCATTTGGAAGGAGTTATGCCCGTATCGCCAGATCGGGTATCACAAGATTTGAAAAGAAAGTCACGAACTCGCGAGATAGCGAGATTTAGCTGACCTCGGAGGAAGATTACTGTGGGTGTAGATTTCTTGATAGGGAAATAGAAGAACCTTTGAGTTCTTTGGGCCGAGAAGAAGAAGGTCCTGTGAGAGCAAACGTGCCCTGGGTGGTGCACCCCTGCGTCAATTGGTATCAGAGCATAGAAAAGTTTCTTTGCTTTATGTAGCATAGAAAAAAAGAGAATTCACCATGCCGCCAAGGAGAAGAGGTAGACAATCACCCGATCCAAAGGAGGAAAGGGAAATGTTCAGAGAAAGAGGTAGGCAAGTACAGAATCCAGATATGGAGAGAGAAGTGCGAAATCTTCATGCCAGAATGGAGGACATGGAGACATCACAAAGGCGAAACGCTGAAGTGGGAGATATCAGTGAATCCGAGGATGAAGGTAATACTGGACATGAAGAAGAAGAAATCCCAGCAGAAGATGCAGCCAATGAGCGTTTAATTAAGGCTATCACTTGGATGAATTCGAAAACAAAAATGGACATTCCAGCTTATGAAGGGAGTCTGGATGCAGAAGATCTTCTAGATTGGATTAGAGCTCTTGACACTTACTTCGATTATGAAGATATAAAATATGATAAGAAGGTCATACATGTCGTCACAAGATTAAAGGGACATGCAACCTTGTGGTGGGATGAACTGCAAGCTGACAGGCGTTGCCAAGGCAAACAGAATATAAAGAGTTGGGACAGGATGATTGCAAAGATGAAGGAAAAATTCATTCCCAGGGATTATCAAATTTCTCTGTTCAGGAGGATGCAGAACTTGAGACAGAAGCTGATGACAGTGAAGGAGTATACTGAGGAATTTTATAGGTTAAATATCAGGGCAAGTCATCGTGAAAGCAATGACGAAAAGGTGGCCAGGTATCTGAATGGCCTAAGGTATGAAATTCAGGATGAATTAAATTTGGTAACCATCCGAATGGTGGAGGATTCTTACCAATTGGCTCTGAAAGCTGAGGAGAAGATGAGCCATAAACAAAGTCAGAGAGGCTGAGGTAGAAGTCAGCCCAAAGGTAAATTAGTTGCCCAAGATAAATATCAGAAGCCCAAGGAGGAATGGAAGAAACCTCAGGAAAAGGTTGAAAGAGGAGGAACCTCACAGAGAAGGCCATATGCTGAGCAGCGAGGACAACAAATTGAACAAAGAGGAGGATATGCTGATAATGATAGGTTTCCTCGTACCAGAGGTAGAGGAAGAGGAAGAGGTAGAGTAGTTACATGCTTCACATGTGGAAAGAATGGACACAAATCATTTGAATGTCCAGAGAAAAAGAAAGAAACTAGAGAGACTCACATCGCCGAGGAACAGAGGCAAGATGTTGAGATAGAGTACGCTGAAGGCAGAAGATCGCTAGTGATGTGAAAAGTCCTTTTGATCCCAGAGAAGGAGATGGAGAATCCATCACAGAGAAACAGTCTTTTTAGGACTGCTTGCAAGACCAAGGATAGAGCATGCAAAGTCATCGTGGACAGTGGAAGCACCGATAATCTCGTTTCAACCGAGATGGTGGAAAAGCTAGAGCTGGAGACAACTGATCACCCGAGTCCATACAAAGTTTCATGGCTACAGAAGGGACATCAGGTAAATGTCACTAAACAGTGCTTAGTTGACATCAAGATAGGAGGATATAATGATAAAATTTTATGTGATGTTATTCCTATGGATGTCTGTCATTTATTGTTGGGTAGACCATGGCAATATGATAGAAATGTAATTCATGATGGGAGGATGAATACCTATACCCTGAAGAAGAATGGGAGGACTCACATGTTGTGTCCAATTGAAGATAAAGAGGTGAAGCTGGAAGTAAGCAACAGAGTACTTCTCATGAGTAGGAAGGAACTTATTACAGAAGTTAAGAAGAAGGAAGATCCACAATTCTTTGTGGTCAGAAAACCGAGAATTGTTCTGACTAACACAAGAGTGGATGATTTGCTAGAAGAAGTTCAGGAACTACTGGAAGATTTCGCTGAGATTGTGGTGGACGAATTACCTCGTTCATTGCCACTGATGAGGAGTGTGAGTCATCATATAGACCTCATACCAGGAGCTAGTTTTCCAAACAAAGCCGCGTACAGATTGACGCTGCAGGAGAATGAGGAGGTTAAAAGACAGGTCCAGGAGTTGTTGGACAAAGGTTTGGTCAGGGAAAGCTTGAGTCCGTGTGCTGTTCTAATAGTGCTCAGTCCGAAGAAAGATGGAGGCTGGAGGATGTGCACTGATTCAAGGGCGATCAACAAGATAACTATCAGATATAGATTCCCATTGCCAAGAATGGATGATCTAATGGATTGCTTAAGTGGGGCAAAAAAAATTTCAAAGATAGATTTGAAGAGTGGATATCATCAGATTCATATGAGAGAAGGTGATGAATGGAAAACAACATTCAAGACAAACGAAGGTTTGTATGAATAGATTTTCATGCCGTTTGGCTTGACGAATGCACGAAGTACCTTCATGAGGTTGATGAATGAAGTCCTGAAGGATTTCATCGGGAAATTTGTCATCGTGTATCTGGATGACATATTGGTTTTTAGCAAGACAAAGGATGAACATTTGAAGCATTTGGCTATTGTGATGAAGAGATTACAGCAAGAGAAGTTGCTGATAAACATGAAGAAGTCCTCATTCATGAAGACAGAACTCATTTATTTGGTGTTTGTCATATCTGCAAATGAGTTGAGGATGGATCCAAATAAGGTAGAGGTGATCAAGAATTGGCCATCACCGAGGAACGTATTTGAGGTGAGGATTTTTCATGGTCTGGCTAGTTTCTACCAGAAATGCATCAGAAATTTCAGTGGGATTAGTGTAGCAATGATGGATACAGTGAAGATAAGACATAAATATTTTCACTGGAGGGAAGAGGCTGAGAAGAGTTTCAATTTATTGAAACGAAAGATTATAGAGCAACCAATTTTGGTGTTGCCAGATTTTCAGAAGACATTTCAGGTGAAATGTGATGCAAGCAGGTTTGCCATAGGAGCGGTCTTGAGTCAGGAAGACAGACCGATTGCATATTTCAGCGAGAAGTTGAATGAGGCAAAAGAGAAATACTCTACATATGATAAGGAATTCTATGCCATCATACAGGCATTGAAGAAATGGAGGCACTATTTGATTCCAAAAGAATTTGTTTTATATAGTGATAACCATGCATTGTAGTATGTAACTCAACAATAAAAGTTGAATCAAAGGCATGTTAAATGGGTAGAATACATGCAAAATTTCACTTTTGTAATAAAGAATATTTCTGGTACTGCTAACAAAGTTGTTGATGCTTTGAGCAGGAAGTGTTTGCTGTTGCAGGAGTTCAAAGTCAGGACGTTAGGCTTTGATGATCTTAAGGACATGTATGCAGATGATTCAGACTTTAAGGAAGCTTATGAAGTAGCTGGGAATCCAGTTCTCAGAGACAGAAGCCAGTGGATAGAGTATGTGATCCAGGATGGATTGTTGTTCAAAGGCAATCAACTGTGTATTCCAATTTGCTCCATGAGGGAGAACTTGTTGAAAGAGAAGCACAGTGGTGGATTAGCAGGACATTTTGGTCATGATAAGACATTTGCAAAGCTGAGCGAGTCATACTTTTGGCCAGGGTTGCGGTCAGAAATCAAGAATTTTGTAGACAGGTGCAGGATTTGCCAGCATTCAAAAGGAAGAAAGCAGAATGCAGGATTTTATCAACCATTTCCCATACCTGAGAAGCCGTGGGATGAAATTAGCATGGATTTTATATTGGGATTGCTGAGGACACAAAGAGGTGTTGATTCAATCTTTGTGGTAGTTGATAGATTTTCTAAGATGGCACATTTTATTCCATACCAGAAGACCAGCGATGCGAATCACATCGCAAATTTGTTTTTCAAAGAGATTGTTCGACTTCATGGATTGCCGAAAAGCATGGTTTCGGACAGGGATACCAAATTCATAGGGCATTTTTGGAGAACCTTGTGGAAGAAGCTGTGGACTAATTTGATGTTTAGTTCTGCTTATCATCCTCAGACGGATGGGCAGACAGAAGTAGTCAACAGAAGCCTAGGAGACTTGTTAAGGAGCTTGGTGACAGAGCACCATAGCAGTTGGGATAGCATACTACCGCAAGCCGAGTTTGCTTACAATGATTCAGTGAACAGGAGCACAGGAAAAAGTCCATTTCAGATTGTATATGGAATGCAGCCAAGACGAGTTTCTGAATTAAGGGATTTAGAATAGACTATGACTAGCAATGCTAGTGCAGGAGAGTTCACTGAAGCGATGAAGGAACTTCATAGCCAGGTGAAGGAGCAACTATTGAAGTCAAGTCAGGAGTACAAGCGCCGAGCAGATCAGCATCAGAGACAACTTCAGTTTGAGGTTGGTGATCTGGTTTTGGCACATTTGAGGAAGGAAAGGTTCCCAAGAGGAACATACAACAAGCTGAAGATGAATAAAATTGGGCCATGCAAGGTCTTGAAGAAAATGGGGCAGAATGCTTATGAAATTGAGTTACCAGATGGGATCGGAATATCTCCGATATTTAATGTTTCAGATTTATATCCATATAAAGCTGATGAAGCAGGAGCAGAAAGTGATGATCAACCAGAGATCCAGTGGCAGAAGCAGATGCCAGTTGCAGAAAATCCACAAATGGAGCAGATACTGAACAAAAGAGTGGGTAAGAAAACCAAGAGGAAAGAATATTTTGAATATTTGGTCAAGTGGAAGGGACACCTAGTTGAAGATGCCAGTTCGGAGACTGAAGCAGAAATTTTGAAGCATGGACATACCGTGCAGGAGCTCATGGATAGGAGCCCATGCAAATTTTCAAGAGAGGGAGTATGATGTAGGAGCATCCCTCACGACAAGCAAAAAAAAAACCGACGTGGAAGCAGAAAATCAGCTGGAAGACATCTAGCGCAAGTTTTTGAATTTTTAAATTTTCCCTTGAATTTGATGCGCTGAATATAAATGAGATCATTTAATTTAGGTGCTTTGGGAAAAATGTAATCAGACCTCGAGCCATACGCTCTCGCCTGAGATAGACAGAGGCATTTATAGTAGTAGTTGCAGGTAGATAGAATTGAATTCTTAGATTAGATAGTTCTCGAAGGAAGAAGGAGAACCGAATATAGACACCCTCATTTTGTATCATTGTAGGAGAGAGTTCATTAGCAACAGGGAAAAGAAGAGTCTAGAACATAGGAGAATAGCAGAAGAGTTGTAGAAAACACCATGTACAGATCTTGAATTAATAGAAGAAAGTTGATTCAGATTCATGGTTGTTGTGTTATTATCTGTGTATGTGTGTTGAATGCTCTACTCATAAGTATTGCTTCCTATTATGAATTTGTTATTATGTGCATGTATTATTTCATGTGTCGAGATTGAAATCTGAGAGGAAGTGAAGTGAGTTACAATTGTTTCTCTTTTGAGCGAGGATTTCTGCAAGGAGTGCAGTTGAAGTCGTCCGCAAGGGGTGCGTTGACAGAAGGCTCGGGAGTTAAACTTTTGTTCTCAATTCCCTCAGAAGTGAAAGTGGGTTGTTGAAGCCATGCAAGGAGTGCACAGGCTAAGGAGAGTCTCAGTCATGAAACTGAGCAGAAGTGTTGAAGGAATACTTCTACGGGTATACGCAGAGTCGAAGAAAGCTCGAACAGTTGAAGTGTTCACAAGTTTGCCGCAAGAAGTGCGTGCAAAGAACCTCGTTGAGGTTGAAGTCATTTTAGCAAAGCTCAGGAAGGATAGGCCTCTGAGTCATTGAAGATCAGCATAAACAAGTGTGACTGAAGTTGCAAGAAACGTCAAAGGGTGGTGAAGTGGCGAAAGAATCTCATGGAGAGATACTCTTTTCCATTTCATGGATTAACCAAGGAAGCACAGGCAGTCGAAATCTTCTGAAGAAATTTCATGAGATTTCGAATATCGTCAAATCTTGCAGAGGTACAAGGAGGTTACGGCGAGAAGATTCCGAAGGGTTTGAAGCTCATGAGGATCAAGGTCGTTGATTTGGAGTCACAGGAGCCATTGGATCTACACGTGGTATCGTGTATCGGGGACTCGAGAGTTGAAGCCTCAAAAGTTGTGTGGCAAGAGCAGCGATATCGCGAGACACGATATCCTTACAAGATCAGATCCGTTCGTTGAGGAGGATGCGTGTTAGGAGATTCTCATCTCGCAAACTTGGACATTGGAGGATCGAAAGGGAAACCTTTAGCTTCGTGAGTGGAGAAGTGGCAAGAAAGCTAAGAACCATTCATCTGAGAGGACAGGTGGCAGCGATCGGTGATCTCGCAAACTCGGGAGTTCGCAGGGTAAAAGCCCAAGTATTGGGTGTGCAAAGTCGTGAGGCACGAGGACGCGAGGTGACGAAGGAGTGAGAGGATCGTAACTATCCATCTGAGGAGGACAGGTGGCGAGAGATCGAGGGATCTCACGAACTCGGGAGTTCGCAGGTTGAGAGTCCAAACATTGGCTACTCAAAGTCGTGAGGATGCGAGGTAGTGAGAGAAGGATAACCGTCGGATCCAGAGTACAAGAGGATCGTTGGATTTGCACGAGGGATCGTGTCTCGGGACCTCGCAAGAAAAGGTCTGAGAATTTGGCCACGGGGATCACGAGGTTGCGAGATAGCAATATCCCGACAGCTGGAGCAGTGTGGGTCATAGCGGAGCGCGAGTGGAATATAGGTGGCACAAAGGATTCGTGAGTCGCAAAGTGCCAAGGAGTGAGACTTGTGTGGACGCCGAGTCACGAAGTGCCGAGGAGCCGAGGTTCGTGTGGAAACGTGGCAGAGTATAAGGTGGGACCGCGCATCTCGGGGACTCGCGAACTAGGAGGACGAAACTCGACAGTTCAACCGACAAGGTTGCGAGGTCATGAGATTGCGAGGTCATGAAGTCACGAGAGGCGCTAACATTAAGCCTAGCCCACGGTTGCATGTGGAAGGAGTTATGCCCGTATCGCCAGATCGGGTATCGCAAGATTTGAAAAGAAAATCACGAACTCGCGAGATAGCGAGATTTAGCTGACCTCGGAGGAAGATTACTGTGGATGCAGATTTCTCGATAGGGAAATAGAAGAACCTTTGAGTTCTTTAGGCTGAGAAGAAGAAGGTCCTGTGAGGGCGGACGTGCCCTGGGTAGTGCACCCCTGCGTCACTATCTTTGTTCATTCTTCGATCCATAGTGAGTCTTGTTCGATGTACAACTTGACCACTTTGCTTGAGTTGATAAACTTATTGGGGGTGTTGTATTCAGGGAGCTCAGAATCCCTTATTGCGTTGATGATCCAGCTTCAGTGTTCCTTACGAGTCGTTCGGCAAGGCCACAAGATGAGTTATGTTTGGTAATCGGGGAAGATTCTTACCTGTAAATCGAGATAGAGGAAGTTTAGCGATTCAAGCAACCTGTGATAGGACATAAGAAAACTGAAAAGACTAATATGTACCTGTGTAGCCTACTAGTCTCAGTCATTTAATACTTACGTGATCTCAGTCACTTCTTCATATGACCTGTGATGACCTAGATGAAGTCGCCACTCCTTTTGGTTAAATGAATTATGTCAGTATATCATGGAATGGAAAATCAAGTAGGACATCCATGAGCATTTTTTTTAAAATCGTCATAGTAATTATTTGACCTTTGGAGCCAAAAAGAGACGTCGAAGGCGAGTGTGCACGTGTATGCTCCCAAAAKGTTGAACACCATAAAAGGAAAGTCGTTAAATGCCCCCAAAATCCTTATTATCAAGCGTGTAAAACATCATTTGTTGAATAACAGAGGTCTTTAGAAAGATCAAAAGGGTCATACCGGACATTCTCTATAACTTCGATTGAYGACGTTTAGATGCTCTAGATTACATCCGTCCAATAGTTGTGGTGCATCGAGTCTTTAAACACCATGTTGCAAGGTGTGAGTTTTGCACTGGCACGCTATGTTTTGCTCCTTTGTTTTTCTATAAATTTTGGGAGTTCTGTGAGAAATATTACGCTTATGGCGAGCTTATACTCTCTGGAATTCTTGTCTGGAAAATTCATCTTGGTGAAGTCCTATGTAGACATCCTCTGTCACTTGTGGACGACAGAGTCGCTACACTGTTGCATAATGGGATCTCCTCCAAACATGGGACAGGGTCTGCGGGGTAGACAGAGTACCAGGTCTGAGCCCCAGTGGGCCTAGGATTCTTTCTGGTCAGCTTCCCATGTCCTTGAAATTCCAACAGGAGGTGCAGGTTCTGGCTTGGAGATGGTGTCAGCATTCTCAACAGATATTGGAGAAGAAAAGGGTGCATCTGAGAAAGGTATGCTGGTAAACACGTCTTCTCATGAGAAGAAACTAAGGAGAAGAGGAAGGCCTAGGAAAAAATAAAGCAAAGGGGAGGAAAACTGCCTTTCCATCAAGCTAAGTGTACATCCAGCCCCTGAGGGGTCTACAATGCCTACCAACTAGTCGGGCACAATTGGGACTACTGGTAGAGGAAGCGGGAGATGACAGGAAAAATCACCAGGTTCTCCCATTGAGAGCCCAACTCAGTAATTAGAATGGGATAAACTTGTGATAGTCGAGCTCTGCCAAGAGAATAGAGACCTGCGGCATCAGTTGGTGGCAAAAGACCAGGAGATACCGTTGTTGCAGGGTCACGTAGGAAGCACGTTTGGCTACAGAGACGGCTTCATGAAGCATAAGATACAATTTTGCAACTACGGGCGGTGGGATAAAAGCACATAGTGAAGGGAATGAGTAGCAGACCCAGGAAAGGTTTGCATGTGGGGAGGTATAACGAGAGATTTGGTGCCTCGCATTCTCCTAAGTGATTTTTTTGGGAAAAATTCCTTTTCTCTTGCTCTTTTATTGTAATGATACTCATCTTTTCACTGTTACCAGACCAGTTGGTTGCGGTGTCGGTGTGGCTTAGTTGTATGTGATCTGATCTTGGTGGGAGCCATTTAATACTAAGTATCAGAAGTATTACAAATGTATTATGCTTATTTATGGATGCAAAATTAGAAAATTGACCGTGTTTTCTTATCATAATTCATTAGATTGCACAAATTATTTAATCTTGTAATCATCATTGTGGTACTGTTGGTCTATTGATATATTTCCATTTTGTGAAGTGTCTGATATCAAATGATTCTTTCGTGGCGTTATCAACCCTGAATCATTAGAAATATTTTAATTATGGAAGGTAATCATTGATAAGTTAGGATCTTATTTGGGACCTTACTCGTGCCGAAAACATTAATAACAGACTAAGTACTACGGGTGTCGATATCGGGTGGTATTTGAAAAACAAAAATTATGCCTAAAATATATTGGGGGTTAGAGGTCGGTGATTGTACTTCCTGATTTGCGTGGCGTTTACTATTACATTTTTTTGCCGAAACTGAATTGGTCAGTCTTCGACAGAATCCTTCTGGGGGTTGTTCGTAGGAAAGAAAATCTTTTGTCGGCTGATGCCGATGAGGGTTGGTACTCGGCTACTTTTAATTTCCAAATGATTTTTTCTACCTTACCACTTTTACCGATGCCGAACCTTTGAAGCGTATTGGGGAAACTTCTGGGTCGTTGATTCCTTGAGTGGTTGTCAAGTCCTCTTTATGGTTAAGATGAATCTTCATTACAAGTTCAAATAAACTTTAATTAATTCAATCAGGAAACGTATAAGATTAAGTGAAGGTATCAGTTTCATAACTGAAGTGAAGACAGTCAATGCAAGAGATTGAGTGGTACCCAAAAAAGAAGAAAAGTCATAGACCTTTTTTAGGGTGTGTTTAGTTCTCAACAAATGGCGATTCACTGGGAAAATGCAAAATATTTGGTTCACAATAGGCACACATTTATTCATACATATATACATGATCAGGGGATATACGTGCGGTGGTCCAACAGTAGTACTCGGCCCAATATCTCAGGGCACTAACTAAGGAGGATAGACCGTACCCTTAGCTGTACTACCCGACTACCCAGGTACTAGAGAGTATCTTCCCGAGTGCTGTTCTCGGTGACACTATAGCAGTCCGGCGGCCGATAGGTTTATCTACAGAGGGATTTAGGAAATCTAGGCCAGTCCGTACACAGGTGTTGTCTGATGCGCTACCACTTGAAGGGGTACCAATAGGGGTTACAAGGGTGGCCAACAAACGTGCGCTTAAGAACCACTTGTATTTCCTGCGTGTATGAATCCCTCAACCGTGGGTTTATGTGTGTAACGATAGATCTCTATGGCTTAAAGACGCCGGAATACGTCTCTGCCCTGGAAAAAAAAATACCCACAATTTCTACCAAGGAAAGTGCTCTGATACCACTTGCAAGATACCAGATATATAAAATATGCAGAACGGAAATGAAATACTAGAAATGATAGAATAACACTAAAATATCCAGCATAATCATCACAATACACAGAAATGATATACGAAATAGAAACAGAAATAGCACTTTGAATCAGATAGCAATGTTCACAGGCCTCTTCGAGGGGGCAACCTCCAGTCGAGCAGCGCTCTGTTACAATA
>JASDQU010245388.1:13528-24246 GCA_032191745.1 Picea mariana | reverse complement strand
GTTATGCATTTGCTTTGTATATGCTGTGCATGTGATTTCATGTTTCAAACTGAAGTCTGAAAGGGAGAGAGAGCGAGGTTTAATTGTTTCTCTATCTGAGCCAGGAGATTCATGCAAGGTGTGCAATTGAATTCATCCGCAAGGAGTGCGTTGATGAAGGCTCAGTAGTTTAACTTTAATTCTCATTCACCCAGAAAGTGGAAGTGGTTTGTTGAAGCTGTGTAAGGAGTGCGCAGGCTGATGAAGGAGTCTCAGTTGTAAATCTAAGCAAAGGAGATCAAAGACTACAGCTGCAGGAAGTGCGCAGAGTCGGAAGGATTCAACACTTGGGGAGTTGTTGAATGATTGCCGCGAGGGGTGCGCGCAAGTTCCTCTGAAGGAATCAGAGTGGAAAATATCAAGGGGTATAGCACCTTTGTGATATCATTGAAAGAGAGCATAGGAGGTTTGTGTCAAGGAAGGTTCGAGTAGGAGTTGCAAGCGCAGGCGTTGCAGAGCAAGTTCTGAGAAGGAGCACTTGGCCATTCTCCAGAAATATTCAAGGAAGAGAAATCAACGACCAGGATTCGTAGAGGAGATCGACGAAATCCCGTCAGCCATTAGATCTCGGGGAGTTGCGCATGGTTTAAGTAGCAGCGAACAGAGGAGGAACCCGGAGGAGTCATCGGGACATTAGATTCATCGGGGTTTCACTGAACAAGAGAATCGAGACCTCATAGGTCTCGAAATACCGAGAAGGGATCCTAGCCGTAGATCCCGGATGGGACACATGTCAGCAATCCAGAGCGAGTCAGAGTTCGGCATTTCAGGGTTTCCGGAGACATAGAACACTCGCATGTTGGAATCGTGATCCGCAATTTCTTGACGAGATTTTTGAACCATCCATCGGCGAGGATGTGTGGCAGGAGATCTTGACGAGTTGGCATTCGAAACATCGAAGTTTCCAGGGGCAAGAACTCTTGCATATAGAAATCGCAATCGGCGATTTCCCGATAGGATCAGAGCCGTTGATCTCAGCAGGGACCCGTGGCAAGAGATCCCGGAGAATCAGAGTTCGGGATATCGGGGTTTCAGGAGTCGTGAAACTCTTGCATAATGAAATTGCGATCCGTAATTTCTCGACACGGTTGGAGCCGTTCGATCTTAGGGACGCATGTTCGAGGATCTAAAGGAGTCAGGGTTCGTAATTTCGGGGTTTCCGTTGTAAACTCAAGACAGGAGAAGTCACGAATCCTGAAACACGACGGTCCCATAGTCATAGAACTTTAGTGGAGGACAAGTGTCACTCCGTGCCGTCATAAGGAGTGTGGGCCATAGGCGCCCGAGCATAAGACAGGTGTTGGAAGGTCAAGCCTTGTAGTGGGTCAACACCAGGTGGCATCGGGGATCGGAGAATCGGAGATCCTGAGAACGTAAGTTCTACGCATTCCGATTTCGTGAAGTCCGAAACTCTGATAGGGGAAGGAACGTGGTCTTGTGGACTAGCAGGTCACATGAGAAAGGAGCTATTAGGAGGGAGCTATTGTAGATTGGGAATCCAAGATCCGTGAGGTGAGTGATTCATGGCCTCATGAGTACCGATTTCCCGATGGGGGAAATTCCCGACAAGAACAAGGAACACGTGGGTGAATATTCATCGGGGTTCGGGGATTTGTGAGACCCGATCCCATGAGTTCAGGACTCACGATCTTGCGAGGTCCGATTTCCCGATAGGACAAAGGAAGATCATAAGGAGAGTCCTGTGGGTGTAGGGAAGTCCCGATACGAGATTTGAGGAGTATTTTAGCTCTTCGGGCCAAAGGAAAAGAAGGTCCTATGGGAGCATACGTGCTGGGTGGCGCGTTTGCATCAAGTGGTATCAGAGCAAGAAAATCTCTCTGTTTTATGTAGTAGAGGAAAAGAGAAAATTTTACCATGCCACTGAGGAGAGAAAGACAATCACCTAATCCAAAGGATAGGGGAAACCAGAGAGGAACAGGAAGACAAGCACAGGTGCCAGAGATGGAAAGGCAGATACGTGATCTCCGAGCGAGATTAGAAGACATGGAAGCAGCGCAGAGACACGCAACCAGTGCTAGAGATCTGAGAACCTCTGAAGGCGAAGCTGAAGCTGAACAACAAGGAGAAGTTGCAGCTGAATATGCAGCCAACGAGCGATTAATTAAAGCTATCGCACGGATGAGTTCGAAGACAAAGATGGATATTCCAACTTATGAAGGGAATCTGGATGCAGAAGAGCTTCTAGATTGGATTAGAGCTCTTGACACTTACTTCGATTATGAAGACATTGAAGAAGATAAGAAGGTTAGGCATGCTGTCACAAAATTAAAGGGACATGCAACATTATGGTGGGACGAGCTTCAAGCAGATAGACGTTCCAAAGGCAAGCAAAAGATTAAAAGATGGGATTGAATGATTGCGAAGATGAAGACAAAATTCATCCCAAGGGATTATCAAATCACACTGTTCAGGAGAATGCAGAACCTGAGACAGAAGTTGATGACAGTAAAGGAGTATACTGAGGAATTTTACAAGCTAAATATCAGAGCAGGTCATCGGGAGATTGATGATGAAAAAGTTGTTAGGTATATGAATGGCTTAAGATATGATATCTAGGATGAGATGAGTATGAAAACCATCAGAATGGTGGAGGATGCGTATCAAATGGCGTTGAAAGCTGAAGAGAAGCTAAGCCGTAAGCCAGGACAATGAGGCAGAGGTAGGAGCCAACCAAAAGGTAATTCAGTTTCCCAAGATAGGTTCCAGAAATCTAAGGACGACTGGAAGAAGCCTCAGATGAGAACAGAAAGAGGTGGAATTTCACAGCGAGGTCAGCACGCTGAATAACGAAGGAAGCAAACAGAATAGGGCGGAGTCATCACATGCTTCACGTGTGGAAAGAATGGACACAAGGCAATTGACTGTCCAGATAGGAAGAAGGATGGAGGAGAAGCTCACATCGTCGAGGCACAGAGACGAAATGCTGAAGCAGAAGACGTAGAAGACGAAATGTCGCTGATGATGCGTAAGGTTCTCTTAACACCCGAGAAGGAGGTGGAGGACACAACTCAAAGAAACAGACTTTTCAGAACCACATGCAAGACCAAAGACAGGAGGTGCAAGGTTATTGTGGACAGTGGAAGCACGGATAATCTTGTTTCAACCGAGATGGTGGAGAAACTAGAGCTGGAGACAACTGATTACCCGAGTCCATACAAAGTTTCATGGCTACAGAAGGGACATCAGGTAAATGTCACTAAACAGTGCTTAGTTGACATCAAGATAGGAGGATACAATGATAAAATACTCTGTGATGTTATTCCTATGGATGTATGTCATTTATTGCTAGGCAGACCATGGAAATATGACAGGAACGTAGTTCATGATGGGAAAATGAATACGTATACTTTAGAGAAGAATGGAAGAACACATATGCTACTTCCAATTAAAGACAAAGAAGTAAAACCAGAACCAAAAAATACTGTACTTCTCATGAGTGGGAAGGAACTTCTAGCGGAAGTAAAGAAGAAGGAAGATCCACAATTCTTTGTGGTCAGGAAACCAAGAATTGTTTTGACCAACACAAGAGTGGATGATTTTCCGGAAGAAATTCAGGAACTACTGGAAGAGTTCGCTGACATTGTGGTAGACGAATTACCTCATTTGTTGCCACTGATGAGGAGTGTGAGTCATCATATAGACCTCATACCAGGAGCTAGTTTGCCAAAAAAAGCTGCGTACAGGTTGACGCCGCAAGAGAATGAAGAGGTTAAGAGGCAGGTGCAGGAACTATTAGATAAAGGATTGATCAGAGAAAGTTTAAGCCCGTGTGCCGTTCCAATGGTACTGAGTCCAAAGAAAGATGGNCCAATTAAAGACAAAGAAGTAAAAACAGAACCAAAAAATACTGTACTTCTCATGAGTGGGAAGGAACTTCTGGCGGAAGTAAAGAAGAAGGAAGATCCACAATTCTTTGTGGTCAGGAAACCAAGAATTGTTTTGACCAACACAAGAGTGGATGATTTGCCGGAAGAAATTCAGGAACTACTGGAAGAGTTCGCTGACATTGTGGTAGAGGAATTACCTCATTTGTTGCCACTGATGAAGAGTGTGAGTCATCATATAGACCTCATACCAGGAGCTAGTTTGCCAAAAAAAGCTGCGTACAGGTTGACGCCGCAAGAGAATGAAGAGGTTAAGAGGCAGGTGCATGAACTATTAGATAAAGGACTGATCAGAGAAAGTTTAAGCCCGTGTGCCGTTCCAATGGTACTGAGTCCAAAGAAAGATGGAGGTTGGAGAATGTGCACTGATTTCAGAGCCATTAACAAGATAACCATCAGGTATAGGTTTCCATTGCCATGGATGGATGACTTGATGGACTGTTTAAGTGGAGCCAAATTTTTTTCAAAGGTTGATTTGAAAAGCGGATACCATTAGATTCGCATGAGGGAAGGCGATGAGTGGAAGATAGCCTTCAAAACCAACGAAGGGTTGTATGAATGGCTAGTCATGCCGTTTGGCTTGATGAATGCACCAAGTACCTTTATGAGGCTGATGAATGAAGTGCTGAAGGAATTCATTGGTAAGTTTGTCATTGTTTATCTAGATGACATATTAATTTTCAGCAAAACAAAAGAAGAACATCTGAAGCATTTAGCTGCAGTAATGAGGAAGCTACAGCAGGAGAAGCTATTGACCAACATGAGGAAATCTTCATTTATGAAGATAGAACTAATTTAATTGGGGTTTTTCATATCGACAAATGAATTAAAGATGGATCCAAGTAAAGTGGGGGTAATTAAAAATTGGCCATCACCGAGAAATATTTTCGAGGTGAGAAGTTTTCATGGACTGGCTAGTTTCTACCGAAAATTCATCAGGAATTTCAGTGGAATTAGTGCAGCAATGATGGATAATGTCAAGAAAAGACATAAATATTTTCATTGGACTGAAGAGGTAGAGAAAAGCTTCAATCTGTTGAAGCGAAAGATCACAGAACAGTCGGTTTTGGTGTTGCCGGATTTTACGAAAGTGTTCCAGGTAAAATGTGATGCAAGTGGCTTTTCCATAGGAGCGGTCTTGAGCCAGGAGGATAGACCAATTGCATATTTTAGTGAGAAGATGGATGAGGCAAAAGTAAAGTACTCCACGTATGACAAAGATTTTTATGCTATCATACAGGCGCTGAAGAAGTGGAGGCATTACTTGATCCCAAAAGAATTTGTATTGTATAGTGATAATCATGCATTGTAGTTTGTGACTCAACAGGAGAAGTTGAATCAGAAACATGCTAAATGGGTAGAGTATATGCAGAATTTTACATTTGTAATTAAACACATTTCAGGTACTGCTAACAAAGTGGTTGATTCTTTGAGCAGGAAGTGTTTGTTGCTGCAGGAATTCAGAGTCAAAACATTGGGTTTGAAAATCTTAGGGACATGTATGCAGGTGATGCAGATTTTGCAGAGGCATATGAAGCAACTGAGAATCCAGTTCTCAGAGATAGAAGCCCATGGTTAGATTACATGATCCAAAATGGACTGTTGTTCAGAGGCAATCAACTATGCATTCCAAATTGCTCCATGAGGGAGAATCTGTTAAAAGAAAAGCACAGTGGTGGCTTGGCAAGGCATTTTGGCCACGACAAGACATTTGCAAAGTTGAGCGAAGCATATTTTTGTCCAGGGATGCGGTCGAAAGTCAAGAAGTTTGTCGATAGATGTATAATTTTCCAGCATTCAAAGGGCAGGAAGCATAATGAGGGATTCTATCAATCATTACCCATACCCAAGAGGCCGTGGGATGAAATCAACATGGATTTTGTATTGGGATTGCCTAGGATGCAAAGAGGACATGATTCGATCTTTGTGGTGGTTGACATGTTTTCCAAAATGGCACATTTTATTCCATGCCAGAAGACCAGCGATGCGACTCATATCGCAAATTTGTTCTTCAAGGAGGTCATTAGACTTCATGGTTTACCCAAAAGTATAGTATCAGAAAGAGATACGAAATTCATTGGACATTTCTGAAGGACACTCTGGAAGAAGATTGGGACTAACTTGATGTTTAGTTCTGCCTATCATCCTCAGATGGATGGGCAAACAGAGGTGGTAAATAGGAGTCTGGGAGATTTATTAAGAAGCCTGGTGACAGAGCACCATAGCAGTTGGGACAATGTGTTGCCATATGCAGAGTTTGCGTACAACGACTCAATGAACAGGAGGACAGGCAAAAGTCCATTTGAGATTATATATGGCAGGCAACCAAGAGGAGTATTTGAACTGAGGGACTCAGAGCAGATAATAACCAAGAGCGCAAGTGCTGAAGAATTCGTAGAGGCAAAGAAAGAACTTCACAACAGGGTGAAGGAGCGATTGCTGGAATCAAATCAAGAATATAAGTGCAGAGCACATGAACATCGGAGACAACTTCAGTTCGAAGTTGGTGATCTAGTTCTGGTACATTTGAGGAAAGAAAGGTTCCCAAGGGGAACATACAATAAGCTAAAAATGAAGAAAATTGGGCCATGTAGAGTCCTAAAGAAATTGGGAGAAAACGCTTATGAGATTGAGTTTCCGGATGAGATCAGAATATCTCTGACATTCAATGTCTCAGACTTATATCCATATAAGGCTGAGGAAGCAAGAGCTGGAAGTGATGAACAGTCAGAAATCCAGTGGCAGAAGCAGATGCCGATTGCAGAAAAGCCACAGATGGAGCGTATACTTGACAAGAGAGTGAGTAAAAAGACCAGACGAAAGCAATACTTCGAATATCTGGTCAAATGGAAGGGCCATCCAGTGGAAGATGCCAGCTGGGATACTGAAGCAGAGATTCAAAAGCATGGACAGACCGTGCAGGAGCTCATGGACAGGATCCCATGAAAGTTTTCAAGCCGAGGAGTATGATGCAGGAGCATCGCCAACTCATCAAGCGAGGCAGCACATCAAGCGGAGATTAGATGGATAAACAAACCCAAATTTTTGAAGTGCTTTGGGATTGTAGCACAAGTCTTTAATGAACCATTTATGAAGGCGCATTTGTGTATTGTATTGGACCTTGAGCCTTTAATCTCTCGTCCTTTAGTAGATGGGAGGCATTTACTAGATTTAATGCTGGTAGATAGGATGTTTAAGTCTAGATTTGATAGTTAGAGTCCGAGAGGGAAAACGGATATAGACACCCTCATTGTACCATTGTAACAGTTAATGGAAGCATTCAGGAGAAGAGAAGAGCAAGCATAGAATATTATATGAAGAACACCCATGTACAGGCATTTGAATCAATAGAAGGAAGCTTTGATTCAAGCACATGGTTTGTGTTGTTTTCTCTGTGTGTTGATGTTATGCTCAGGAATGTTTTCTTTCTTGTTATGCATTTTCTTTGTATATGCTGTGCATGCGATTTCATGTTTCAAACTGAAGTCTGAAAGGGAGAGAGAGTGAGGTTCAATTGTTTCTCTATCTGAGCCAGGAGATTCCTGCAAGGTGTGCAGTTGAATTCATCCGCAAGGAGTGCATTGATGAAGGCTCAGTAGTTTAACTTTAGTTCTCATTCACCCAGAAAGTGGAAGTGGTTTGTTGAAGCCGTGCAAGGAGTGCGTAGGCTGAAGAAGGAGTCTGAGTTGTAAATCTGAGCAAAGGAGATCAAATACAGCTGCTGCAGGAAGTGCGTAGAGTCAGAAGGATTCAACACATGGGGAGTTGTTGAATGATTTCCGCGAGGAGCGCGCGCAAGTTCCTCTAAAGGAATCAGAGTGGAAAAGCTCAGGAGGTATAGCACCTTTGTGATATCATTTAAAGAGAGAACATGAAGTTTGTGTCGAGGAAGGTTCGAGCAAGAGTTGCAAGTGCAGGCATTGCAGAGCAAGTTTTGAGAAGGAGCACTTGGACATTCTCCAGAAATCTTCAAGGAAGAGAAATAGACAACTAGGATTCGTAGAGGAGATCGATGAAATCTCATCAGCCGTTAGATCTTGGGGAGTTGCGCATGGTTTAAGTAGCAGCGAACAGAGGAGGAACCCGGAGGAGTCATCGGGACATTAGATTCATCGGGGTTTTGCTGAACAAGAGAATCGAGACCTCATAGGTCCCAAAATCCCTAGAAGGGATCCTAGCCATAGATCCTGGATGAGACACGTATCATCAATCCAGAGCGAGTCGGAGTTCGGCATTTCAAGGTTTCCGGAGACATAGAACACTCGCATGTTGGAATCGCGATTCGCGATTTCCCGATGGGAGTTTTGAACCGTCCATCAGTGAGGACGCGTGGCAGGAGATCCTGACGAGTCGGCATTCGGAACATCGGAGTTTCCAGGGGCAAGAACTCTTGCATATAGAAATCGCGATCGACAATTTCCCAATAGGATCAGAGCCATTGATCTCAGCAGGGACCCGTGGCAAGAGATCCCGGAGAATCGAATTTCAGGATATTAGGGTTTCAGGAGTCATGAAACTCTTGCATAACGAAATCGCGATCCACGATTTCCCGACACGGTTGGAGCCGTTTGATCTTAGGGACACGTGTCCAAGGATCTAAAGGAGTTGGGGTTTGACATTTCGGGGTTTCCGTTGTAAACTCAAGACATGAGAAGTCACAAAATCCCGAAACGCGATGGTCCCACAGTCATAGCACTTTAGTGGAGGACAGGTGTCACTCCATGTCGTCATAAGGAGTGTGGGCCATAGGCACCTGAGCATAAGACAGGTGTTGGAAGGTCAAGCCTTATAGTGGGTCAACACTAGGTGGCATCGGGGATCGGAGAATCAGAGATCCTGAGAACGTAAGTTCTACGCATTCCGATTTCGCGAAGTCTGAAACTCCGATAGGGGAAGGACTGTGGTCTTGTGGACTAGCAGGTCACATGAGAAAGGAGCTAGATGGAGGGAGCTATTGTAGATCAGGAATCCAGGATCCGTGAGGTGAGTGATTCACGACCTTGTGAGTACCGATTTCTCGACGGGGGGAATTCCCGACTAGAACAAGGAACACGTGGGTGAATATTCATCAGGGTTCGGGGATTTGTGAGACCCAATCCCGTGAGTTCAGGACTCGCGATCTTGCGAGGTCCGATTTCCCGATAGGACAAAGGGAGATCATAAGGAGAGCCCTGTGGGTGTAGGGAAGTCCTGATACGGGATTTGAGGAGTATTTCAGCTCTTCGGGCCGAAGAAAAAAAAGGTCCTGTGGGAGCAGATGTGCTGGGTGGCGCATTTGCGTCAATATCTCATTGGTAGTGATCTCAAAACGTTTTGGACAAAAGTCTTATCTTTTAGATCTTCTTCCAATGATATGATTGAATTGACTATTTCATCCACTCTTTGAAAATATTTTGCAATGTTTTATTCCTCTTTCATCTTCAGAATCTCAAACTTCCCTTTGTATGTTTGAATTTTTGCTTGCTTAACTTTTCCATCTCCTTCACAAATGACTTTAAGTTTATCCTAAATTTAATTTTCTGATTTACAATGCATTACTTTTACAAATATGGGGTTTTCTAATCCACCCACGATTGCATTAAAAACCCTTGAATTATCCTTGTAGAGTTTCTTTGCAGCATCATATGAAGGTGTAGTAGTTGGTGCAGTGTAACCATTTACCACAGATAGTCAAACATCACATCCAATACACATCAGATAAATTTTCATTCTTATACTCCAAAATGCATAATAATTTCCCTTGAACAATGGTGCTCTATTGGAGGGCATTCATTCTTGTTGATCCATTGGATTTCTTAGAATATTCCTTCAAGTGGTTAGACTGTGGTGAAGGAACCTTCTCTGATACCAATTGTTGGAATGTTGTTCAATACTTGGGGGGGGGTGAATCAATATTTCTTTTTTTTCTCAAATTAAATTAATTCTTTATTAATTTATAACAATTTATCAACAAGAATGTAGAGAACTCTGAATTTTAAATGTAACAATCATAAAATTTTTATTTCATTTAAAAGTTACAGTTTGTAAGAAACACCAATCTCTCTTCTTTTGAGCACCAACTCAAGGATACACTGATCCCCTATTTAGAGAACCAACTCCATTTTTCAGGCTTCAACCTATAGAGGACTCCAATCTTCCCTTGCTCCTCCCTTCCACCCTCACTTCATGTGTATGTTTCAGGTTTCATATAATTCCTTGGACTCTACTTCTATTTTTGATCTTCTGAATTAGACCATATAGACACTCTCCTTCCATTATACCTTTCCATTTATATAATATTCCAACATGTGTGAATTTGAAACATTGTGTCTCTTTGTATGAACCAATGCACCTCTTCATTTAATTTAATAATAATGCTAATATTTTGTCATTAAATTTTTTTGTCTTTAATTCAAAATACTTCAAATCCCTTGTAATTTATTCATCATTAATGGAAATTTGGGTGCTAAAAACGTTTTTTTGTTGTTGTAACAGTTCCTTGAACAAACCCTGATCTTGAGGTGTTAATTATCTTTAATCATATTTTTATCCTTTATGAATTGATCTAAGTTATGGATTGACTCTTCTTATTTTGGTCTCACACTTCCATATTGATCCAACTATCTACAATCAATGTTCGTTGTCCATTGTCAACCCATAGAATTTATTATTTCATTGTCTGTCGACCTCAACCATCCAATAATTGTTCCTCTACAATTATTCTGGTCATATTGTAATTGTTGGATCATTGGAGATCAATATGTTTGATTCATAAATAGGAGGCTTATAACCTAT
>JASDQU010245387.1:85546-103492 GCA_032191745.1 Picea mariana | reverse complement strand
ACAAATTCCGGGCAGAATAAATCGAATTTTGAAAAACCAAGAGATTTTTTTCTCCATAACTGGATGAAGAACAAAAACCTCTCTCATTTTTTTCAAAGGTACCACGAGCAGGGAGAATAGAAGCCATCTTCAAGGCCCATTTTTTCAGTTTTTTCATTTTTCTGTTGCAGTCTTGATTTTGCGGGAGGTGTTTTGGTGAGCTGGAGGTGAATTTGGAGAACCCGAAGAATTTTTTTGTCCAAAAAATGCCCATATACAATAACCTCCTTCAATTTTTTCCCAGGTGTCATAATTAAAGAGAAACAGATGTCTGAGTGGACCTCTTTTTCGCAGAAATTCATCCCGTCTTTCATGGTGGACAGTTCCAGATTTTTGGGGATTTGTCGCTATTTTTGGCCGAGGCAGTTAAATATGACTTACACAACTTGTTGGGGAATCTCTCCTATTTATTCATATGATTTTAATGTAAAATGGGTTGATCATTGCACCCAGAAAGGTTGTTCTCTGTATTTTTTTAGATCCACCAGTAATACAAAGGAATTGGTGCACAGGATTCTTGTGTCTGGACATTGGTGATGTTTTTCTTGCTATGTTAATGTTTTCTTACTCTGTTATCACCTTGTTTTCTAATTCCAACTGTTAAAAGGAAGTTAAAGAACAAAATTTACCTTGGGTACTCTATATCTGGCCTTTTATCAGTCTGCATGTTATTCTTCTGATTTTGAGTTAAAGAAATTCTTGAATGCTTCTTTACTTAAATGAACCTCTCACCTGTTCTATCTTTCCATCACATTTTATCTTAATCGATCCAGTATCTTGGCTATCTCGCCCTGTGAAGAAGCCCTTTAAAAGTTGTTTATCTGACCTTAAGTTTTGACACAAACCCCATAGCCCAATAGCATTCTAAAGCAATCATTCAGCCAAACACCTCAAATAAAAAACAAACCCTGTTCTGCATAACTAGCCTAATATCCTATTTAAAACAAATCTAAATTTGACAGAGAGATCCCTCTATGAGTCTCGGAGGGCTAGATCCCTGACTCGAAGCGGTTTTGATGTTGCCTCTGTGACTACCTCCATAGCCTTGGGCAAATTATAGAGTGCTAACACACTCATTGGCAACTCTATTTGGTTCTGACACTCGTTAAAATTCTGCAAACATAACATGCAGACAACCAGAATTTGTCAAGTCATTGTTCCTTAACAAATCCCACAACATTTATAAACAAATCTGATTCAAGAAAACTTTCAAACTCCATTTTCTTTCGGGGATCTGCTCTGTGAATTTTTCAGGTACTAGCCCCTTTCTCTCACTCCCTAACCCACGTGACCATGGGTCGTGACCAAGTGATAGATCAATAAGTGCTTACTCGAGCCTTCAGCTTTCGGCTTCAGAAGATTTTCAAAGCACAAAACAACAATCTCTCCGAGTTCAGAGTTACTGAACTCGTGAAGTAGAGTGGATCAACAGTCTATGTATACCCAGCATCCAACAGCTGACACTTACTATGGAACCTCAGGTGTCTGAGTTCTGGGTCTTCGGGACTTCAAAGCTTCGGAGGATCTCGCATCTGCCCATCCGTATTGTTAATCTATGAACATTCCCAATCACCTTTGGTGACGTCATTACATCACATCACTTAACGTTTTCAATTTGTAGGGGCATGCAATGGTGGTTTGGAGAAACCCGCCTTTCATCCCGCAATTCTTCTAATGCTGACACATAACCCCTCAGTGAAACCGCGGTTTGGATTGTGGGACCGCCTTGGAGAATTAGCTTCTGTGCAACTTGGGTCCCCGCGATGTCTCCTGGCCGTTGATCCTTATGTATCGTGATCAACGCCACTGTGGGTCCTCCGACCTTTATTTATGTTACGTAACCTCGAGCCCCACTAACCCTGCTCATACAGGACGCCACATGGTGGAATACTAGTGACTAATACGTGGCCCATTCAGATGGGTGACATTCATCACGTTCCTAATTCCATCTCAACCTTCCATGGTTCGGAATCCACTTACACTTGGCACACAACCCATGTGTCCATGTCACCTCCAGGTGACATCATCATGACTCACCACTTTGGCTCTTCGGGCTTTAGAGCTTCGGACTTCGAGAATTTCAACTCATCTATGCTCATTTTTTCCCGGAGCACTTTCTCCTGGAGTTCACGATCCACCAATGTGTGTCCTCCTTCACGATCAACAACTATGAGTGACTTCGGCATTTCGGGCTTCGGGATTTTAAACTCACAGCACTTGCCTCCTCCTGAAGTACACGATCTCTTGACGCGTGTCCTTCGCAATGGACGGTTGCTATCTACTTCGACCTTCAGGACTTCGAAATTTTGTCACACTCCACACTTGAAATCCTCCGAAGTGACTTCTCTTTGCCTTCCTGGACACAGATCTAATAGTCAGGCTCTTTTCCTACAATCTACAGTGTAGATCTCCTTCGAACTTTGGAGCTTCAGATTTTAGTCTTTCTCTTACCTTTGCATTCAGTTTCACCGATGTCGAGAAGTTTGAAGTGCTTCCAAGTTACCCTTTCTGCACTTTCTCCAGATTTGACGATTGTAAAGGTTTTTCCTCTCCTTTCGAACAGATCCTACGGATCCAACATCCCAAGTTTTGAGCTCTCTCTCTCTCTGGTCAAATACCACACCAGTTGCAGTTTTGTTCTACTGTTACTCCTCCTGAGCTTCGTAACACGCCAAGTAACCCCTTGGCACTCAAAAACATTCTAAGGTTCGAAATTGGTTCCTCCGAACACCATTTCCACTCGAAAACTTGGGTCCAAAGACCACTTATCCGACCCATCCAAGCTCAGCGTTGAAACCATGCTCTGATGCCATATTGTAACATCCTCGGCCATCAACCCCACTGTCGAGCAACGCTACTACACGGAACATTCTCATACATATATATTTAATATGCATATTTAACCAAACAATACAGAGTAAACACAGAATTACTGCTAACATACATAATTAATGGAGTTACAATAATTCATACATTCAATGGAATACATGAAAACATACAAGCATCACAGACATGCATTTTAAATGAAATTAAACACATAATGATTCTTATCTTTGGAACTGGAGTAACTCCACCAACTATGTGCAGACCTTCCATGAACCTCCCAGCCTTAGACCATGCTGCTCATCACGCTCAGTAGTGGGTCACCCCCAAGATGGGACCAATCTCCACCCAGGGCAAGGGAATCCTAGACTAAGCTGAGATTACAGGAAAACTACACAGAGAAACCAGAAGAATTCTCTCAAGGATCCTTCTTACGCCCACTACTCATGGACTCTCATTCCCCACATGCCTTTCCACCCGGGAGTATACACCTTCACAAGCACAGTCCATTAGTTATTTCACCTCCCTCTCTGGGTCTCAGCAACAGGCCGAATCAGAAATTCTCAAAGCTTCGTAGCTGGTGTTGGACTCTCTCTGGGAGAAAACCACTTCCCAGCAGACTCTCTCACCTAGAGAGAGTTGCTCACAGGCCTGATAACCTGCCTCTTCTACCATGGGCCTGACAACTCGCTTCTTCAGCACACTCCTCGACTCAGCTCCAGCTAGATGAGGACAACAACAACGGTTCAACACTCATTCACACAAGGATGACAGTAGCAACAATAGATGGGCATGGCACTGCAAGCGGCAACAATGCTATACATATTGGGGTGTTACATTCCCCCTCCCCTAGAATTGTGCGTCGTCCTCGATGCACACTATGTCGTTATACATATATGCAAATTTACATCACAATACTTAGAAAATAAAATTATGCCATTTTACAATTCCAACAACAACTCCAACCATAATCTCATGTTCCTCTCAAATCACTGACCCAAGGGATGCACCATTCATTTATAAAGGTTAACCCAAGGGATGTACCATCTGTTTATCAAGGCTAACCCAAGGGATGTATCATCTTTTTATCAAAGCTAACCCAAGGGATGTACCATCTATTTATCAAGGCTAATCGAAGGAATGATCCATTTTTTTATCAAGGTCTCCAACATAGTTGGCTAGGACTCTGATATGTGGTTACAGAACTCTAGTTGCTCAAAATGGAGTCTTGCATTCCATTTTCTTCAAAATTGTCAAAAATTTGTGGGTATTTTGCCTGCATGTTTTCCTCATGCTCTCATGTAGCATCTACAAGACCATAGAAAATCCATTGAACCTTTACCAGCCCTGTGGCTTTGTCCCTGAGCACTTTGACTTTCCGGTCCAGGATGTGTATTGGATCCACCCAAAAATCCCCTTCGTGCTCCACCTGGATCACATTCCAATCAATTATGTGGTTAGGGTCAGGCACATATTTCTTTAATATTGATACATGAAATACATTATGCACTCTCATGGATGCAGACAATGCTAGTATGTATGCAACTAGTTGTATCTTTTCTAATATTTCAAAAGGCCCACAATATCTTGCTGCCAACTTCAAGCAACTACCTATTTTTATCAAACTTCTCTTTGCCTTTACTTTTAAGAACACATGTTCTCTCACTTTAAATTCTTTGAAAACTTTGTTATTGTATGCATAACTTTTCTTCCTATCCTTGGTAGCCTTTAAATTCTTCATTATATTTGCCACCTGCTCTTCCATTTCTTTTAACAATTATGGTCCAACAACTGCTTCATCTGTTGAATTCTACCATCTCACTAGAGTGTTACATTTTCTGCCATACAATGCTTCAAATAGAATCATTTTCAATGAGGTTTGATACCCATTATTGTGTGTGAACTCAACTAAATGAACATAATCTTCCCACTTTGATGGTTTATCCATCACATACATTGTAAGCATGTCCTCAATCATTTTGTTGGTCCTTTCTTTTTTCCCATATGACTATGGATGATATGTTGTACTAAGATTTAGATTTGTTCCAAATCCGTTGAACAAACCTTTCCAAAAATTTGAAGTAAACTTTGGGTCTCTATTTGAAACTATTGCCTTAGGCACTCCATGTATCCTAGCAACTTCTTTCATGTATATTTATGCAAAATTTGTTGCCTTGTGTGTAGTCTTTACTGGAATAAAATGTGTTTCCTTAGTCAATTTATCCACCACCACCATGATGGAATCATGTTGCTTCATTGTTCTGGGTAGATTAGTAATAAAATCAACCATGAAAACTTCCCACTTCCATTCCAGAATGGGAAATGGTTGTAGCAAACCTGTTGGATGTCTATGTTATATTTTTACCTTTTGGCATTCTAGACATTTGGCTATGTAATTAGCCACTTCCTTTTTCATTCCTGGCCAAAAGTATTGGATTCTCACATCTACAATTGTTTTCTGATATCTTGGGTGCCCGACATATGGCACATTATGCATTTCCTTCAAAACTACTTTTTTCATCTCACTATATGGAATTTGGAACATATACTTTTCCCTTGTACATCAAAACACCATCTTCCTTCAACTCATAAGAATTAATTTTTTGCTGAAAATTACCTTGTTGTAATATCTCTTTTACTTGTAGATAATGTTGATCTAAATTTGTTGTTGCAACAATTTTGTCTTTTAAATCAATCGTGTACATGTTGATGGTTGTAATATGCATTTCATGAGCTCTCCTGCTAAGTGCATCAGCCACTTTATTTTCCTTGCCCTTCATATGCTTAATTTTGAAGTCATATTCACTCATAAATTCCATCCATCTAGTTTATCTTGCATTTAGTGTTAGTTGTCCAAACAAATGTTTCAGATCATAGTGGATTGTCCTTAGCTCAAATTTATTTCCCATGAGGCAATCCCTCCACTTTTTTAATGCATGTACAATTGTTGCTAACTCTAGATCATGGATAGCGCAAATCCTTTCATGCTCTTTCAATTTTATGGATTCATAGCATACCTCGTGATCCTTTTGACTGAGAACTCCACCGAGCCCTTCCTTGCATGCATTGGTGCACATAACAGAGTCTTCTTTTGGGTATGCAATATTCAACATTGCCACACTTGTAAATATTTCCTTCAATTGCCGAAAGCTCTCTTCACACTTGGAAGTCCATTCAAAGTTCACTCCGTTCTTTTGCAAAGAAGTGATTGGACTTGTAATCTTTGAGAATCCTTTAATAAATCTCTGGTAATAACCGAAAAGACCCATGAATGATCTAACCTCTGTCACATTCTTCGGCGCTGGCCATCCTCTAATGGCCTATAACTGCTCAGGATCCACTGTTATCCCATCTACTGAAATTATATGCCCCAAGTAGTGAATCTTCTTTTGATAAAAGATGCACTTACTTAGCTTAGTGTACAATTTATGCTCTCTTTAAACTTGCAATACCATTCTTAAATGTTGCTCATGTTCCTCTTCTAATTTAGAATAGACGAGTATACCATCTAGGAACACAATTACAAACTTGTCCAGGTACTCCCAGAACACTCCATTCATCAAACACATAAAGATTATTGGGGCATTTGATAGTCTAAATGGAACTACCGTGAATTCATAATGCCCATATCTTGTCCTGAATGCAGTCTTGTTGATGTCTTCTTCCTTTATCCTTACTTAATGATAGTTTGATCTCAAGTCAATCTTGGAAAAGATCCTTTCACCTTTCAATTGATCAAACAAATCATCAATTCTTGGAAAAAGGATACTTGTTCTTTATTGTGACCTTATTCAGCTATCTGAAATCAATACATAGCCTTAGGGTTCAATCTTTCTTCTTTACAAAAAGAATTGGGGCTCCCCAAGGTGACACACTTGGGCGTATATACCCCTTTTCTAACAACTCTTCAAGATGCATCTACAACTCCTTCAATTCTGGTGTGCCCATTCTATAATATGTCTTGGACACTAGGGCAACATCTAGCACCAAATCAATAGAGAAATCAATGTCTCTTTTTGGTGGCAATCCTGGGATTTCTCTAAAAACATCCTCAAAATCCTTTAAGACTGTATGGTCTTCAATGCTTTCCACTTTATCTCTGGTTTCCTCTTCCATGTGGGATACAAAAATATGAGATCCCTTCCTTAAACTATATAGCCGAAATCTCTCTAACAACTATATCTCTTGGAATACCTTGAATCTTGCCTTGTTTCCCTTATTCATCAAGACATGTGATTGTCTTGGTGTAACATACTAGGACAACGTGGTGTTTTTCCAACCAATCCAAGCTAATCAGACAATCATGCAAACCCAATGGTATTATGTTTACATCTACCTTTGCGCTAAGTCCATTCATGTCTATTCGACAATCTTTAACCAACTCATTGATTTTCCTCTTAGCTCATGTGGATAACTAAACTAACCAAGATTTCTTATGCTTATTTCTTTGCAAGTGAAATCTTTCAACAATGTTAGCATTTATGTAACTATGACTAGCTCCAGAATCAATTAAAATTACTATGGGATGGTTATCAATCTTACCTTCAACTTCAATCATGGGGGGTTGATATTTTGCTTGATTGTTGTACAAGGTTGCATAAATCCTTTGCATGTTTCCTTCCATGTCTTCCACTATTTCATCCTCTTGAATGTTGTGGACAGTCATCATTCTTTCTCCTTTGTGAGGGCAGTCCCTATACAAGTGATTTCCCTCACATCCCCAATATTGTACAGGTTGTTGCCTTGGCCTTTTCCCAAAAGTTTCTACAGTCTTGTGCTCATTTTGGGTTGCTTGACCTTGTTGATTTGCTTGAGAATTATTTCTGAAAAGGGGTGGCTTAAAACCTTTCTGCCTTTGATAATTTTTCCCTTTCATCTTTTCATTCCAATCCTTTTGGAACATTTGCCTTCCTTTGCTTTGCTTATAAAGATGTCTTACTCTCCTTATGGTCTCCTCCAAAGTCTTGGAGATATCATATTGGATCTTGACACTGTATACAGAGGGTAACCCACTTAGAAACCTTTGGATTTTGACCTTCTCATCCTTGATGAAGTCAACATGCTTCAACAAATCAAAGAACTTTTTCTCGTATTCCTCGATTGTCATGGTTCCCAACTTGAGTTCAAAGAAATTTTTTATCTTCCTTTCATAGTAATGCTCAGAAAAATATTTCTCTTGGAAATATCCCTTGAATTGCCTCCATGAGATCCTCCTCTCATCAAGGTTCTTGGCTTGCTTAAGTTGGTCCCACCGCATGGCCACCTTTCCTTGCAAGTGGTAGGTGGAAATCCTATCTTCTACCTGAGAGGGGTAATCATGCTGCTGGAAATATTTCTTCATTTCCAACAGTCAGGCCTCTGCCTCTTCTCCCTTCTTGTGCTCACCATTGAAAGTTGGTGGCTTGATCTTCCTAAGTTCACCTTGCAAGATGTCTGCCTCAAGCCTTCTCCTTTGCCTCCTAACAGGAGACACATTTGGGCTTCTCCCTGGCCCTGAACTTGCATGAGTTCTTCTGGTGGATTGCCTTGGAGAATGATGGCGCCTGCTCATTATTCTTGACTACCTATCATTTCCATAATCATCCCTTTTGCTACGAGATCTTGATGTTGACACTTGTCTAGCACTAGTTGCTTGCTTGGTGCCAGATTCTTTGTTAACTTGCTTATGAAACATGTTTAAGCTCTGAATTATATCTTCTTGAACCTTCATAATCCTTTAATTATCATCTCTATATCTATGCACTTCCCTATGAAGGCTTCTCATAGTGATAGGCTCTTGCCTATCTCTTCTTCCATTTGACTTTGTCTCAGCATTCCCCATGCTGACATCCAAACCTATGACCTCTTCCTTATCGATATAATATCCTTGAGCATATTCCATAACTACATTCCTCATATAAGAACCAAAGTTGTTTTCTTGTACTTCTAATTCTGCGAGAAATGTGCATGTAATAATTATTGTTAGAAACATGCATAACATAAAGCATTTCATACATCATAATACAAGTTATTTCTTCATCAATGTATGGAGGAAATAATCCATCAAATCAAAATTTAGATTCCTTAGATGCATTCCTCTCTAAAACATCTTTCCAATGGATGTACTCATGCCTCAATTTGATTTTTGAGCGAATAGTTACAACATTTACATGTTGCAATTTCCCACTCTTTCACTGCTACAGAAATTTATTTATTAATTTTTGAGAAAATGTATTGCCTAATTCAAAATTATGGGTTAATATATGTCTTCTACTCCTCAATACCTTTCCAACGACTATTCTTTTGCTCAAATCCAAGCTCTAAGATGAAATTATGGTCCGGAGAAGTTTAGATTGTTTTACCCAATTTAACCCTGCATGCTACAGGTGTCTTATTTCTTTTCCTGCACATTTTGAGGTTCCCACAACCAAAATATGACTCCACCACTGGATTCTATGGGTCATAATATTTCCATCGGCTGCTCTTGTTCCCCAAATGGAATTTTGAGCATGGAGTTATTCATTTTGGAAGTAAAAATGGTGCCAAAATTTACCCTCACTATTTTGGTTGTAACTTTCTCATACGAGCTTCATTTTATGAACCGTTTAGCTCATTAGATAGTTCTCTCCAAGTTATGTTATTTTATATGCAAAGACACATTGTATATTTGTACACTCTAATATTATGGGTTTTGATTGGCTAAAAACGTCGTTTAGGGCCTCAAAAATACCCTGCAAGTTAATGACCTTCAAAAACCACCAAAAATCACATAAAATTGATTGTTTTACTACTGTAACAACCCTTTAAATATGAACCGTTGATCTCAAATCAGGAGAAACATAAACCATTTATTTGACTCTATCGTCCATCGATGATCGACAATCTCATTTGGATGTGTGCGAGACTTTCTCTGATCTGTCGATGCAACCGTCAACCATCGACCCATTTCCCCGATGACCGATTTACCCACAACTCTTAAATAGATCGATTCGATTGTCGACCATCGACGATCGGTGATCCCTAACAATTATTGAATACACTTTCCGAAATTGACCAACCTGACCATCATATATCAGTTACTTATATTGGTTGATGTGGAAATTGTTGATGTGGCATGACACGTGGATGTTGACATGGCATGACACATCATCCTAAGGTGTCAACTTGGGTTGATGTGGCACGACACATGGATGTTGACATGGCATGCAATGTCATCATCCTTTTCAATCCATCGGCCATCGGTCGATTCTCTTGGATGACCCGAACACTTTTTTGAATCGAATGACGCTCGACCATTGGTGTGTATGTCATCGACCACTTCTCTTACTTTATTCAAAAAACTTCATCAAATTCGGCTGACCTCCAATCACTGACCCATCGACCATCAACGTCTTTTGTTGG
This sequence comes from Picea mariana, assembly GCA_032191745.1. Lineage (NCBI taxonomy): Eukaryota > Viridiplantae > Streptophyta > Pinopsida > Pinales > Pinaceae > Picea > Picea mariana. Next base: position 93,250 of record JASDQU010245387.1, on the reverse strand, counting down.
CAATTGAAAATACTTCACATGATTCTGCCAACCCCCAGTCATCAGCCATCAACAGTCAAAGATGTCTTATGGTCGACCAAACTCTTCGCCCAACTTGTCAATTTGACCATAGGCCATCAACGAACTATGTTGGCTAGCTTCATTAATTAGAATTTTTTTACCAAAACTTCAATTGATCTAGATCATCGATATACCACTAAAAAATACTGTGTTCATTGATCGTATCAACTTTTTCTAACTCTACTGATGCTCATCCATTGGTCGTCGGCCATCGACATTTTCCCATGGCGAATTTCCAACACTTCACCAAACTCATCGATCTAACAATCAGTCGCCGATAGATTCTATTGTCGAGCCTCACACTTACAAAAAATTGACATAAACCTAGGTGATTCTGGGTCGTCGATCCAATATATTTCCTCATCCGCCAAAAATTAATCACGGTTGTTGATTTATTCAACCTTCCAAACTACCGAACCTTATGGATTTTTAAATCTATCATGGTGAATCTTAGTTGTCGATCTCAAGATCAAAAGAGATCTCGATCGTCGATTCGCCAAACTTCCTGAAACTCTAAAACAACCATTAAAAATCAAATTTTGAGTATTCCAGGTCGAATTTTAATTTGCAACTTCATCTCTATACTCCATTAACCTTCTTAAACAGTTTAGAGGCATTCAAACTCATATTTTGCCCACGGATTTGGGGATTTCTCTCTAAATTCTCTGCTTTTCCCCAAATTTGTCGCAGACAAAATCTGCAATAGAAAATCTCACCAATTTTCTCTGGTTTTTGACCCATACAAGCCCGGTGTTTGAACCAGAAACCATAATGTAACGTCCCCTTGCCCATTCGAGGGACATTACAGTGCAGAATACTCATAAAAAGGAAAATTATGCTAAGTAAATTAATTCATTTACAATTAACTAATTTCCTGTAGCTTTCAGCTACAAATTAAAACAAATTTAGCTATTGTCTACAACCATAAAACAGAAGCATCTACAACATTCTAATAATCAACATGAAATGCAGCTAAACAACTCATTACAATAGCATATAAATCATTCTCATTTACATAGATTTCATGCACAACAATAACACATGTAAATAACACAACAACAAGATAAAACACTTATCTTTAAACAAGAGTTGTGCAATCAACTTCTTGGGACGGACGTTCCATCCAACCATAGACCAACTATTCCAAATCTCAACATCCATTCACCCTTGAGCTAAGGCTAGTAATCCAAAAAAGAGGGTGGTCTCTCACAATCCACTCACAACTCATAAAACTCACAACCCACTGATATCTTCCTACAACTATCTTGATTTTCCACCAGCTCTCTTCCTCTTGACCTACCCAACCCAAGGAATGTACCCCTTCACTGATCTCAATCCCTCATGCCTCCCATTCATTTATTAGGGTCTCTATGGCACAGGTAACCAATAATCTCTCACCTGGGAACTCAAGGGAACTTGCTCCTAGGAAAACTACCAAGAAAACCAACACTAAACACTTGTTGTTTTAGTGCAACTCACATAGGAATTCATTCTCCAGGCCTGACAACATGAATCTTCAGTTTCTAGCTCCAAATATGCTCCAATATTCTCCTGCTTGCTCTAGAATTCTCCCTTCATGGTTTCACCAGCTCCAATCTCTCTTTCTTGCTCTCTACTTGCTCCTCATGCCCAAAACTCAATGTGTAAATTTTTTTATCCCAACCCATACAAATTTCCTCTCTTTGGTTTGCCTTGCTTGACTCGCACTCTTCCTCGAGCTGATTGTACTCAAAATCCAAATTTTATGAGCAGAACTAAATAAATACAAATTATTATCAAAATATGTTTAACACAGAATAACGGATATACAGTAAAACTGGTTTCTATTCAATAAGGAAATAAGCTGAAACTGTAAAATGCAACGGAAAACAAGCTTGCTAGAATGGTGGCAGCTTATCTATGAGAAGAGATGTGACGCTTGCGCTCATTCACAAGAATATGATTACAATGAGGCTCTCAAGGCCTTTTTACAATAAACAAGAATGTCAAAAACCCTAGACAACCAAAAACCTAACCCTAGGAGATGAAGCGCCAAAAGTCATGTGGGCCTCGTTTGGGTAAGTTAGTACATTAACTTCCCGGGGTCGTAACGTTTGCATATGATCTTCGTTTTAGGTGCATGACATGTCGTTGGAAAGGTCTATCCGAGGACTAAACATGTTTCTTGTGGCAATCCCTACACATATTGATTGTGGTGAGCCCTAAAAACGTTGTTTAGGGCCTCAAAACGGCCCCGGAAGTCAGGGACTCGAAAACTAGGAAAAAACTGTCAAACTAGAAAACTGCCAAAATGAGCCAGTTGGAATAGGTGGGAGGCCACCGACATCCTTCTGGATCAACTCAACCCCCCATGTTCCCAATAACTTTGGGATGTGACTACTCACACCCACCCTCTTACATGTATTCAATGATTGGCTTTGGGAACACTCAATCAGAAATTGGAAGATTCATATGCAAATAGAAAATTTAGGAAAATCGGTTGAATTAATATACCTGGGTAATTCCCCCTTGGACCTCTCTTGGCCACTATCCTAGACACTCCCCTCTCTTTTGTATTAATTCAGCCCCCATCTCTTGTCCATGTCCCCTTAGCACCTGACATCACATTTTTATTATTAAAACAAGGAAATACAATTTACATATTACATTGCTTGTCCATAACCACATATTATATCTACATAAGCATTAATTGAATTGGGGATCATAGTGGGGATGTTACAATTCATTACATTCTGGAAATATTTGTTATTATGTGTCATAATATCCCTAGCTAACCTATGATTTGTTCTCACGGTGTCCTCCTCAGTAGACAGATCAATATCATTGTGGTGCTATAGTTGCTTTGCTACATAAAATTTCCCAACACGACAAATTTCAACTCAACAGTTGTAATGAATAAAACATGTAGTAAAAAATCTATACTTAGGATCTATATGAAAATAAGGCGATGGAGTTTCAAAAAGAATTGAATGCATGCCAAGTTTGGAGTTTATTATTAACTTGAATTACAAGTACTCTAAATTTAGCATTGCTCTTAAAGAACGCGGAGTTGCTAAATTTCGTTGGCTCATGGTACACCTCTACATTTTTAGCATTTCAAAAAAAATCCCTTCAGAGAATTAAAATCAGAGTCACTAAAAAACCAAGGGAAAAATCTTGAAAAACCTAGGAAATCCGTGAGAAAGAAAAATGGTTCCTTTTGGGTCAATGTATTATCAATATAATCCCCAACATTTTTCAACATCTATTGCTACATTCGTTAATTTTAAATTAAAGGTGATGAGGTCAGAACCTACTCATCCTATCCTATTTCTCTCAAGATAAGAACACCACAAAGTTTCATATCATTGTCATTGCTCACGCCCCTTCCCACAATGGTGTTGCTAATATTGAACATGTTATCGTACAAGTTGTAGGTTGGGAAAATCCTGACCCAAACCACAAGATGGAGACAACTAGAAGAATACCTACCCACTGTCACCTTAGATAAGTATTCTCGTCACTTTAGAAGTGAAGTGATCACCTCAAGGGGGGAATCTCAGGTGACCCTAGGGGAAATGAGACAAAAAGTGAGAATATGGAAGTGTAGCCCCTATAGTTCAAGATAATAAGTGAGGAAAGGCTTGAGAAATAGTCTCGGTGGTGGCCAATGGTTGCCAAGAAGTATGAGTACCTGCAAAGGGTGATTGTACCTTCCTCGGACATAAGAAAATCCAAGTACGCGTGTAATATATTAAGTGGACAAGCAAGTTAAACTTGTTGTCCCTATTTGCAGTAGTAAACAGAGATATATATCAACAAAAGAAAGATTGTTAGGGCTTCTAAAAAGATGCTAAAAGTCTATCAAATGATGCAAGAGATAAGTTAGCAAAACACTAATACAACTCAAGTGTAAAAGCATAAGACTTTAGCATAAATGTAAGGTTGTTATAGACAAGTATTGTAGAGATATATTTGCAGCCTTATGGTTGTACAAAACAAGTTGTTACATCAGAAAAATCAGCCACCAAAAATCACAAGTAATCCACTCAAAAGATGCGCTGAGACTAGTAGATTATGGGCGTAAATTATTAGAATTTTTTATGGTTGAATTGTGAGTTATTTAGAGATTTGTTTAGGGTTTGTTTCAACGCTAGTGGTTGTATCTTTTTCTATTATAGCAGAAAGAATTCCTTGACAAAACAAAACACCTTAGAGGCTTTAGTGAGCTTTAAGCACATAGAATAGATTCTAACTTAGACAATTTCAATGCAAGGAGATTAGTGCCTTTAGCTATTGGGTTATGGAATCATAAAATCTAAAGAGCTAGTTGAGCTACTTCCGTGGGGGTGTAATCCCTTTTACTACCTAAGGAAAGCTAAAATAGCAAGGAAAAACCCTAGGAGGGTGTAAACCCTTTTACTCCTCCTAGTATTCCTTTATGCAACAAGTATTTCAAGACAAAATGACGTGCCTAGAGGGGTTGAATGCCCTTATACTCCCCCAAAATCTTATCAATTAACCTTTCAACCAATAAAAGAAACAATAACAAGAAAGATTCCTTACTTAGTCCAAACATTAACAAGATAAACCTCTTTTTGACCAAGAAAATCCACCATAAAGCAAGAAATAGGCCTCTAATAGAGCTAGTGCATCATCATCCATCCAATAGCCAAACATAAACCATTACAAGAGCAAACGACAAGAGATATATGCAAAATTGCCCAAGTAGAGCGCAAATTTCAGCTAAGGAGTCTCTCTCACAAAGGAGAGTTATCATCCAAATGAGATACAAATGATCTCCATTTATACAAAATGTTCTAAACATAGTTTGTCCACAAAGTTAGGGTAAACCACATGATAAAGGGTCAACAACCCTTATCTTGCCCCTTTACACAAAATAATACTTTTTAATTCATAATTTGCACATTAAATAAACCCTAGAGTAAGACGTCACCCTTCTAGGGTGACGTTTTGGCACTTTTGCAAGTCGTTGGAGTAGGAGATGAGTGCATTAGGCCTCCAAATGCTAAGTGTCTTCAAGCCATGCCTTTCTTCCATGGTCAAAGACTTTTTTTTCTCCAAAATGTGCCAAGTGTCCTCAACCACCACTAAAACCTGAGCCCTAATGTGACGTCAATCTCTCAAGGGTGACGTTTTGGCCTCCTTAGGCAAGTAGTTTGGGTGGTAGGGGCTAGGTGAGGTTCTCCATGATGTCTTCTAGGCCTCCAAAGGCATGTATTCATCAACCATCATGTGGGCCTTGGTATCCAACCTGTGGGATTCAAGCCCCATGGAAGCCCAAGCTAGGCTCGTTCTTCCAAAATTGTCCACCAGTTGAGTCCTGCAAACAAAAATGGATACACCCTACAAGGATCTCAAGTCAAATGCATCATGATGAGTAAATCAAATCAATAAAAGATCCATCTAAGTATGTACATCCAAACCACCTCATCAAAATAAACCAATTCTCAAAGACCCTATGCAATTTTCCAGGTTTAGGTATGGGAGGGTTGATAAGACGACCTGTTGGGTGAATGATACCTCAAGTTTAGGGGTGTTTCCCGAGGGGACCTCCTTCCAAGTCATGTGGATGAGGTGTCGTGAATAGGGGGAGATGTTTTGGCATGGTGTTCATGACATACAAGGGGTTGTAATGTCTCATTTATGGGTGCCTTTGTAGAGGGTTTGTTGCACCTTCGTTTTCAATGCAACCTTTTTCCAAGCCCATTTATTCCTTTTATTCTTTTAGGATGTTTCCAGGTTGAAGCCAAGGTGGGGCTTCTACCTAAGTATGAAAAATTGTGCCCACCTTGACTCTACCATGGTCACATCATGCTTCCCCAAGTTGAAAACATGTGTGGACCTTCTACCTAAGCAATAAAAACAATGCCCACACATGCTCCACCCTGGTTGGAATTTTTGTCATTAGTTACTCTTTTACGGGTCCCATTAGTTTCTTATGAGAGACATTTCATTGTCTTGAGGATCCTTGGGTGAGCATCTATAAGGTTAATGATTGGATTTTTCTTTTTCTAGCTACAAGCCTCTATACCTTCAACCCCTTCTTCCCATGAAATGAGGGACAACCCCTTCTTGGGTCAGTATACCCAAAAATACAAAAAGGTGAGGAGATGAGGGGATGAAGTGTGGAAAGTGACAAGTATGGTTGAGAATGGCATGATGACTCATCAAAAGGACCTCCCAATAATAGAACTATCCCTAAGGGTGACCCACTTATTAGGGCGCAATGTCAACCTCCAAAGTGAAACATGGCAAAGAGCATAATGTCCAAGAAAACATCAAATAATCAAAAGCAAAAATAGATGCAACAAACTCAAATGCCTCAAATATTGAAATAACACTCACCATAATACCTGGATTTTACCTTATGGAGAAAGACCCAATGTCTTCCAAAAGCCAGTTGATGTGGTGGATACTGTCGTGATGACCCTGGAGTTGTGGTGGTGAGGTGGGTCTCTGTCTGTGCAAGTGGACACTGCTGGTCAAACTGTCTCTTGGTACTCTATGTCTACAACCTGAGGGCCTCGAGACATCATCTCCTTGGTTATCCCTAGGAGTTGGGGATAAAAGAACATGTATGGACTTGTATTGCCCACTACAAATAATAAACAAAGAAACTCACTAGGCCACATTCCAACTAAACCATCAAACCCAAAACCATTGTAAGGATACCTAGGAATCATGGATTTAGGTCAAAGAACACTTGCAAGGTAGCATAGAAGTCCTTGAAACCTTGTTTTAGTTGGAAGGAAAGTGTTTTTGTCAGAGGGGGAAATGTGGAAGCTACCTCTAATGGGACTTTCCAAGAACACTAGGCCAAACATAGGGTGTTACACTATGTATGAACCAGTGGAAAAGGATTTAGCCATCTCAACTATATATTCATCCAATGATATTAATATATAGTACATGGATATAAACACCTCTAGATATATATGTTCTCTCACAACTCATTGATAGATAAGGATGAAACCTCATCAAGAATAAATATGTAGACAACTCATGATGAGGTGATGTTAGACTTTGTGATTGTGTCGGGACTCATAGGATAACAATCCCCCCTTTAATCATATGTTCGAATAATTATACTAGCGAGACAACAAGAACAAGTGAATAAATTGGTATCATATGCAATTCTTCAATTTGAAACTCCTAAGGTAATCCTTGATGAAGATTTGCCTAAATAAACCACCAAATTTGGATGTTGGAAAATCATATAATCTGGATAATCCCATTGTTTGAACATATGAGCTCCAATATTTATAATTTGTTCACTGATGTGAAATCCAACATATTATGAGAGCAAATTATGATAAAAAAATCAACTATGTCTAACCCATCCCTGAAAAATTCCTGACAACCCAATCAAATGTTAAGCAACAGTGCTAGGTCTAATGACCATCTAGGTGAACAAAAAACCCACAATATTGCTCTAAGAAAATGTCTATCACCATCATGTTTATTATTCAACTAAACCATGAGTGAGAAATATTTGCAACTCTATTATTATTATTGTTGTCAAAACTTGAAGTTTGACAATCATCATTAATATTCCCCCCTTTGTCACGTGCAAGGAGAGAAGGTTGTCGAAGGAATCCAAGTTTGAGCTTTTGGATTCTTCAATATCTCTTTCATCATTGC